>CAEFZP010005304.1:0-194868 GCA_903064625.1 Mallotus villosus
TATATGTGAGATTACAAAGGTTGGCTCTGGCGAAGCCTAGAGCACACCCAATAATAAAGAGAAACAGGAAAACAATATTGAGAATGCTTAACAGCATTCTCACAATAATAAAGAGAAACAGGAAAACAATATTGAGAATGCTTAACAGCATTCTCACAATAAGAAGATGCTTGAATAAAGATTCAAAGAACAATACTTGGAATGCTGAAGCAGCATTCCAACAAATATATATGTGAGATAACAAAGGATGCACCACGATTCGTGGCACACCCAATTACTACAAAAAAATGATATCCTGAGAAAAGTGGATTTTTAGGGGTATAGCTCCATAGACCTCCATTCATTCTGCACTCGACCGTTAGCGCCATCACATGGAACTAGTGTGGAACTGCAACCAGTTCAGAACCCGGAAGTATCCCGAGAGTGAGAGTTCTCTTAGATTATACATTGGCTGTGTCTACTACCGCGCACTTGTGCACTTCGAGCACTTACTTTCAGTGTTTAGGGCGCTTACGCTGAAAAACCAAAATAATTCAGTGCACTGAAAGTACCCGGATGATGCACTGCAAACGGTCCAAAAATGAAGTGTCCGACGATGGACACTACTCGCCCTAAACGGGCGCCATCTTGGCTACGTAGCGGAAGAGGAGGAGTCCAGTGACAGAAATACAAGCGGGTTTGTTTCGCGGGTTTAGTTTCTCGGGTGTCGCGAGCAGATTTGCGTGCGTCACTTCCCGCTAAGTGGGTAAGTAAAGTGTTCCAGTTTAGACAGCGCTACTCAGCAACTGAGTGCACTGCAAATATAAGTGCACTACATTGCAGTGCACTACATTGCAGTGTACTTCGTTAAGTGCGCGGTAGTAGACACAGCCATTCTCTGAACGTGATAAAGCAACGTAAATGTTACGTAGTTTGCACGGAGGGAAATTGAGTAATGCGTTACTTTTTTGAACAAGGAACTAGTAACGGATTCATTCAATTAAATAACTAACGCGTTTCTTTACTTTTTGCGTAACAAAAGTAGTCTGACTACTGTAACGCGTTACATTGTAAAGCGTTACTCCCAACACTGGTTATAGGCCTATAATAGTCTATCTGACTGTACACCAGTGTTGTTATAATCTCCCCTCCCCAATTTTTGTATTATCAATATTCTGTCACTTCAAACCACTTGCAACCACACTCAATTGTACAGTTTGTCGCATAAAGTAATTAGAAACGATCATTTAAGTGCTATGTAAGAATAATAATAATGGGAGATTATGTCGCCGAACCACCATCTGTTATTTCGTATCAAATCTTTACATGCACCTAAATTATATACGTGTTTACAACTTCAAAGTTAGAAGGGTTGGTTGAAGAAGATCGAATATGTGAAGACCCGGAAGTAAATAGCAGTGAATACTCGGAAGACTGTGTGGCGACACCATGTGGTGCAAACTAACGAGCCAGACAGATATGTTCGGGGTTCATACAAGTTCTGGACAGACTGAGACATGTGGCCGAGACGTTTACTTGGCCGCCTTGAGTTTTGCATGTAAATGCTTCCTAAATCTGGTTTACATGGTCGCTGCATAATCTAAAGTGTACCAGGAATCAAGTTGGATTCTAAACTACAACCTGAGCTGATACATTTGATACGTTACGTGGTAGGTAAACAAACAATTAGCAAACACTTTCCGACAGCAAGCGTAGCTTAACGCTAACTGAAATGGGCAGCTAGCTACAGTAGCTACTGTGGTGCCAGGAACATTCGAGTAGCACAGTTTTCATTTGTTGACTTAGTGGTCATAATAAGTGTTCCAGTTGTGCGTATCATAGACTTTTGGGGAATTTTCTGCTACAGCACCGTCAGCTAGTTAGCTCTAGCTCTGGTCGTTGCAAGAAAATAGTTATCGGTGAGATTCAAGAGAGGGTTAAATGACTTGATCTGGTTGGAAAACTAACATAGCTAACTAGCTTAGCCTAGTGCGTGTGTGATTAGCTTGCAACTGGCTATCTTGCTACCTACGTGTTGTTACTAGCTAGTTTCCAAAGAGAATGCCCACAACTTTGCGAACCTACATAGCTAGGCTAGCTAGAAGGTCAACTTTAAGTATCTGCCTTGCGCTTGCTTGCTAGTTAGAAACTGGTTATCTAGCCAACCAGCTGCGCAGTCATCAACTAACATTGTGTAAAGTAGGTAGACTAGAGCTACTAATTCGTCTAACTAATGTTACCAACGTCCCCATGTATTTATATTTGCCAACTAGCAAGCGATCAATGCGAACACCATAGAAGATACATTTTTAGTTCGATTTAACTGGTATCACCGGTTTGATCTTTGAACCTTGAATGAGGAGCAGTGGCTAGGCCAGGAATTTTGTGGACGTTGGGGATGGGGACACTATTTTGTACACTGAAATTACTGTCGACCAAACTACCATATGAAAGTGACGAGACCCCCATTTTTATATTGATTGTTTAATGCTAGCCTGGCTCTGCCCTCCTACGTACTTCTGCTCAATTTTCATTTTGCTCATGTACTAGGTCTGGGCTTTCGGTATATTAGTCAGTTTTTGCCTGCCACATATTTGTTGGTCCAATCAGCGAACAGAGAACGATGACGTTGCTGTCGTGCCCTAGTTTGAGTTGTAGTTCAGTAATGGTGGCGGAGAAAGGTGCGAGCGAAGCCATTCGGTCTGTTGTGGCAACGCAGCCAAATATCCAGAAGTTAGAGCCGGAGCAAGAACAATCTTTGCTGAGTTTTGGACACATAATGCAGTGTTTCCCACACATAGACTAATTTGTGGCTTTGCGCCACAGAATCAACACCGGCCGCCACATATTGCGTTCGTTATATATATATTTTTTACGTTATCTAAAACATGCATCGTATCCATTCAGCTGCATTTCCTTTCCCTGCTCTCCCTCCGTCTCTCTCACTCACGCGTCTCTCACATACACACACACAGTCACAACATTACACGTTAGCAACGACGCTATGCGATATCGGCGACCCTTCAGCATTAGTATCTTAGCTAAGTCTAGGAAAGTTGAGGCTACTTTTCGCTAGGTACCTACGAACATGTCTTAATCTGCTAGACAAGTGGCTTCCCCATCGTTGTTGAGCTGTGAGCTGGTGAGCTGTCTCACAAGCCCTACTTACCCGGCGTCATGGAGCCGACCAGCTAAATAGTTATTTAGCATTAGCGTTGCTACCTGCATATGCAAACATTTTTTACAATATTTTCAGGCTTCAACCAGTGCTGCTCAAGCATAAATACAGGGTCAAGAGATAGATTCGTTAGGAATTGAAGAAAGAGTAGGAGAGGACGACAGCATCCAACATAGCTAATACATAGATATTTAATTTAAAAAAAAGGTTCTGTGTAACGACCCCGCCGCACATTGCTTTCGCATATGTGGGAAACACTGCATTCAGTGATATTTTCCTGGGAAAAAACACTAGGAGTTCTCCTTTTATGGTATGCTCATGAATATATAAATCAGCTGCACGCTGATTGGTTGGTTTACAACGAGTGAAGCTGCGGAGCAAAGACGCAACAGGGCCAACAGCACTCACTGAAACAAGAAGGTGGAGACTTTAAAAAAAGTACAAATAAATCTATTGTGTCTACACAACACTGTTTTCAACAGATTGACTAGATATCATTTGAAATTATTACATTAGTTTCCACGTTAGCACTACAGCTTAGCAAACAAACTATCGTTATTCAACTCGGCTTCAGTTAGCTCTAGCTATCTTGCTGAAAAATTGATCTGGACAAACATGCATCTTGAATTGTAGATTTACCTGACAACACGGGTTATTGATTTGAATGAAACATAATCAGGAACATGCAATAACGTAAGCCCCATTTCCAATAAACTATAGGCTAAATCATCACACTCTACCTATTCTCTTGCGTTAGCAAGCTAAACTAGTTTACATGCTAACAGTCAAGTCGTTTACACGATCTAGCTGTTCTTGCATTCCTTGCAAATCAGCGTTAATAAAAAGCAGATGAGCTAGAGTCTAGCTAACGTTGACTAGACGGGCATGGCTGATGTTTGTCTACACCGTAGCGTAGAAGAACACATTTGCGCGAACAATTTCACGGTGAAATTGTGAAAAAGGTGAAATTGTTCGCGCAAATGTGTTCTTCTACGCTACGGTGTAGACAATGTAATTATATACATGTAAAGCAGGATTTGCTATGAAGCTGTTGCTGAAAAGAGGTGCGTTCCGACTAGAGCCCGACTAATATATCGGAGGGCCGATAATATCGACGGGCCGATATTATCGGCCGATATTAGGCATTTTCCGATCTATCGGTATTTATAATGGCCGATAAATGAATATATTTTTTTATTTTTATAATTATGTTTTTGTTCAAAGGAATTTGAGTAATTATGTTTTTGTTCAAAGGAATTTGAGTTTCATATCTTAAGTTTGTATTTTTATACATTTTATTTATCAGAAACTGCATTATCATATTATTTTAGTGAGGAAATAATAACAGGAGTCAGATAGCTAAGCAGTTAATTAATTAAGTTAAGCTAATAGGCTAGACTGCTATTTGTTTTCTGGCTTTTTTTTTAACTACAGCTAGTCTAGCTAGAGTAATTTGCTAAGTAAGGTATGTTGATGTGTTTAGAAACGTATTTAGCATTCTACCTATGCTAGATACAGGAAACATCAGCCATGCCGGTTGAGTGTCTGGTTCCTTGGGAAGATTATGAAAAGTGTCAGCATTTCCAGTACAGCCTGGGACACTGCATTTACGATGGTCCATTTTCGATATACTGGAAAAATAAGTATACAATTAACTACTAAACTAAAGTTTGAACTAAAATGTTCAAACTTTCTCCTTTGTTGTTCGCGTGGAAGTACACAGAGCAGCTCGCAGCTAAACAAGTGTCTGAGATCCAGGGCCAGAACACCAGAGGGCTGGTCTGTATAAATGTTGGGGCGTGACAAAGTTGATGCTGCAACTTGTGACGTCACTGTTTCAAAACCTAGCGTTTGCAAGTTGCGGTTTTAAAATGGTAGTGAGAAGTGAAATTTTGATAGGAAAGAGGTTTCAATGGACTTTGAGGTTCACTGTATGTCTATTTTACATACCAATAAATAACTCAAATAATGTTAATAATATTTGTTTCAATCACTAAATGAAGCCTGCCATATTTGGGAAAAGAATCTCAACCTTAAATTGCTTGCACAAAACTCTTGATCAGCGACGGTGCGGGAGAGAGAGGAAGTAAGAGTGCGTGTGTGCGGGTGAGAGTTTGGAAACCTTATTTCGGTCGATTATTCCTCCCTTTTAATAATACCAATTGGTATTGTATTTTATATAGTTGAACTTGGAAAGCCTGATTAGACGCCTTTACAACGAGGTACAACTTGTAAGGATTGTGCATTCGTGGAATGAGCAACACAGCTAACCGTGTGGGTAGCGGCCTCCAAAAAATCCCCTGCAATATTTTTCTGTTGGTATTCACTCTCGTTTTGATTTTCAATTGATCAGCTTGGGCGTGCTGTACGTGCCAGAGTGACCAACGCACACATATTGGCTGACTTGCGACAAATCCTGGTTGAGGAATGGGATGCGATCCCATATTTATATCCGATAACGATAATAAGACGATAGACCACAGTTCCGTCGTACTTAGTAGCAAAATAAGTCTCTTCCTCAACTTTTTCCCTACACCGCTTTTTATCAATATCTTGGCGCAAACTCATACTTTCTGCATGTTCCAATGAGTGATTTTGCTTCAGGTGGTAAAAAACGGTTTGTCGTATTACCAGACTTGGTAGCCACCTGTTTGTTTACTACACAATTTGAACCGAACATTGGTCTGCTCTTTGTCGGATTTCAAAAAGCCAAACCACTTCCAAATAACTGAAGAAGTCGAACCCTTTTAATCAATAATTTCTTCATTGGAAGTTGCTCCCTCGCCATGGCTATTGCTGCCACTGTTTTCAGCAATAAGACTCATTTTCCGAGGTTAATATTTGCTACTCCACTTGAGGTGCTCAGTATATTTTTGTGAGTGTAGGCTACCATTTCTCCACTACTTCCTGCTGCATGACAGAAATTAAATGGACTGCTTTTCCTAATTATTCTCTATCGACATTATCGATATTATTGAAAACTAGAAAATGCATTTCCTGCTGAAAATGCGTTGGAATGCTGAAATATTAAATACATTTTTTTTTAAATGGCTGAAAATACAGAAAGGAGAAAATTAAAGTTGATTTATTTTTTTTTATGTGAGTCACACAAGAGGCAGTGTGGAAGATGACCTGCATCATCTAACAATGTTAAGATCTTAAATACAATCCCTTGGATTGAATGCTTTACAATCTTAAATACAATGCGGGAGAAGCTGAAAGCCAAACTGTTAAACTGTAGAAGTTGTAGAAGTAGTACAATATTAGTTTTAGTAGCTGAAATGATAGTTGGGATAGTAATAAATGTAGCAGATACAGTAGTATCAGTGGCATAGTAGAACAAAACAGTTCCATTAGCAATAGTAGTAAAATAGATATTAACAGCATCTGCAGAATTGGTAGTTGTAGTAGTGACATAAGATATAGCAGCAGGTGCAGTAGTAGTATCAGTAGTGGTATCAGTAGTGGTAGTAGTTGTGATGCTTTTAGTCTTTTAATGAGAAGAGTTGACTGAATAGCTCCGTCTTGTGTCTCCACTTATAAGCTAGTAAACAATCACCTGTGTGAGAGACCGAGTGGCGCGTGTCTGTGTGGTTGCCACGGTGATGGTGCAGCTATGATTGCTAACGCGCTGAGGGCAGAGAGAACAGAAATGTAGCTCGAATCCACACCTCAAACAAGTTAACCTAGACGCAAAACTATACGTCCAATCCAAAAAATTATGATATTTTCCAAGACTCTGCCGAAACTAGGGCTGCAACTAACGATTATTTTGATTATCGACTATTTTTTCGATTAATCGACTAATCTAATGATTATTTCCCCCCCCCAAAAAAGAATGACAAAATGTAGGCTAAAGTATCATATTTGTGTATAATGCTAGAGTAGATCTCTCGTAATTGTGTTGATATTAAATTATTATTTTTCCACAATATTTAGTTTGACGAATGCCAAGTGGAGGAGGTTAACTGATTAACTACATTGCACGTAACATAACTGAAGTCGCGTTAGCAAGCATCCTCCATGAGACGTTCTGATAATTCACTAACTACATTGCATGAAAATAACTGAAATAGCGTTAGCAAGCATCCTCCATGAGACGTTCTGTTTTCCAACATGTAAGCGTAAATCTTACGATAAGTTAACAAGGCTAATGTTTCTTAGACCGTTAAAACTTATCCATCAGCAGGAGAAGACGTGGTGGCTCCAGGATGCCTCCGTTTCAAATGTTCATGCATTGCCGTGGTGCTGGAATGAAATGCTAATTCAATTTTGCAGATGTTGCATTGTACTTTTTTATTTGGTTTGCTGGTAAAATATTCCCAGACTTTTGAAGCTCTCGGTCTAACTTGCTTCGGCTCTCCCACACTCTGTTCCGCCATGATTCAAACACCTTCTCCTTCTTTGCCTTGGTGTATGTATGTCTATGCCTTGTTGAAGAAGTTTTAAGAAGTTTGCAAGGATTTGAAAGAACTCCATTGGAAAACCATGTTAAAAATATTATGAATATTGATTTATAATAATTCAAGCATAAGAGGTACAAAGCTGAAAAGTTACAGCACCCATGGCCTGAAACTGCTGAATTTTATGATAGCTGAACGGATTTAATAGCTGAAGATTTGAAGGCGCTGAAAGGTGTCTTGGAAAAAATATAATAATAAGAAGAAGAAAATGCTTGAACTAGAAAATGCTTTTCCTGCTGAAAATGCGTTGGAATGCTGAAATCTGATTTTTTTTTCTAAATGGCTGTAAATACAGAAATGAGAAAAATACCTGCAAGCTTAAATTAATTAAAAAAATGTGTGAGTCGCACAAAAGAGGCAGTGTGGAAGCTGAACTGTGTCTTATCCGTCTGGTAGCTTGGGATGTCTCAAATACGTTTCAAATAGCCTGCATATCAACATACCTTACTGAGCAAATGACTCCAGCTAAACTGTTGCGCATTAGAAGGAAAGTTACAAAGCAATACGATAATTTACGTTCCTTGCAAACCAGTGTTAATAAAAAGCGTGGAGCGTAAGTTTGGACGTTGTGAAGCAATCGAAGAAATATAATTTCAGTGTGGAAGCTGAACTGCATCATGTTACAAAGCTATAAGAGCTTAAATACAATGCGAGAAGCTAAAAGCCGAACTGTTAAACAGAAGAAGAAGTAGCCTAGGCTAGCTAGCTAGTCCTAACAAGAATATTATAGTTTTAACAGCTGAAATTATAGTTGGGATAGTATAGCTGTTCTTTCCCTGGCAAGCATAAAAAATTGGTTTGGCAGTTTAGCGGCACCTAGTGGCCGTTATAGAATATCAGCTTTTTCCGTTGGTCATTTGCAGCAGCTGTGTGGTTGCCACGGTGATGGTGCAGCTAATATTGCTAACACGCTGGGGGCAGCTAGAACAGAAATGTAGCTCGAATCCACACCTCAAACAAGTTAACCTAGACGCAAAACTATATGTCCAATCCAAAAAATAAGGATATTTTCCGAGACCCAAGACTCTGCCAAATTCATAGATGTCCTTAATATGTCTGTGCGGTCAGAAATACGACTCTACCGGCAGTTTCTAAATCTAGTTTTTTTTGGGTTCTCTTGACGAATTTCTCACCAGATTTGCATTGGACTCTATGGGGCAAGAGTTGGACTATGTCTCGCTTTCGTGGGGCTCTGAACAAATGTGTAAGTCTGTTGGATTCCACAGACAACTGTCTATGACCAGCACAAAATTAGCTATCTATTGATCCAAAAACGAAGCAAGAAGAGCGAAAATTGTGGCAATGCTGGCAATCTAGAAATATTTTTTCAACGACATCCGAAGCTCCCCTCCACTCTAAGCGTTTCAGTCTGCACTCTAGGCTTTCACGTACACACCCATGTAAATCTCAGAAACGGTTTGAAAAACTCATGAAACATAATCAGTGATATTGAAAAAAGTTGAATAGATGTCAAAAAGCTGAATTATTAAAAAATAGTTTAGGGTTTTGTCAACATTTTAAAGTTTAAATGGTGGCTCTAGCTGAAAGATTGAGGAAGAAGAAGGATTTGGAAGTTGAAGAAGTTTGAGAGGATTTGAAAGAAAACTTCATTGGAAAACCATGTAAAAAATATTATGAATATTGATTTATATTATTTATATTCAGCATAAGAGGTACAAAGCTGAAAAGTCATAGCACCCATGTCCTGAAACTGCTGATTTTTTTGATAGCTGAACAGTTTTAATAGCTGAAGATTTGAAGGCGCTGAAATGTGCCACGGAAGAAATAGAAGAAGAAGAATATGAAGAAGTTGAATAAAGATTCAAAGAACAATACTTGAAATGCTGAAGCAGCATTCCAACAATAAAGATTCAAAGAACAATACTTGGAATGCTGAAGCAGCATTCCAACAATAAAAAAACTGGGGAAAATCCTATTCGGCCTTCGGCCAATTACATTTTGTTGCATCCCTTAGGAACAGAGTACTATTGTTTCTCTTAGAGGCCCCAGTAATTAAATGCACTTGCCCATTGCCCTAATCCTTGTTTTCATTTACATATAAGCAAATGTTTTAAACATGACAAGCACATTTAGTTTTTCTTTGTCCAAATTTCCAACTTCAGTGTTTGTTAATGATAATCGCTCTCTTTTTTGGCTTATGGTCATCAGGTTTAAAGCTGTGAAGTGCTGAAGATGGCTGGAAAATCGGAAAAAGGTAAACTCAGAGAAAATGTCATGCAGGCTAGTGTTTACTTTGTCAAGTAAGACTATAGGAAAAGTTTTTTCCATCATTTTCAAGAAGCCTTTCTCTGTGGGTACCAAACTTAAGCCTTGTTCTGTTTAACCTGATGCACGATAGGATACAAAAGACAAACAGCATAATGTAAATGTCTACCTGTATCACTGTCATGTTGATCTTTTTAAAAAGTTTTTTTTAGCTTATTAAATTAGCTAATTAACACTGGTAATTTAGGCAGAGAGTTAAGAAAGCATCAGTGGCTGAATGTTTTTCCCTAATTAGCACTGATTGACTGACCAATAATGTGTATGGTTAATTATTGATGACGATTCTTTGTCATTGCATAATAACAAAATAGTACAGAATAGTTTTGTATTCAGAAGTCTTAGCCTTTCATGTAGTCTGCAGTGGTTTATAAACATGAATCATCTAATCAATACATTTCAGGGTTAATTTGAATTAATTAATAAACTAATACCTTTGAAATGTGGTGTTGTGACCACCTCTGAATACCACTCTGTGCTTGTGTTTTGTGATTAACATGTTGTCTTTCAATGGCTGTCCTTTATCAGGTGGACTCGGGGAGTTTACCATAAATGAAGTGGCAGAGCGCTGTCCCATTTGCCTCGGAGTTATGAGCCAAGACAACCTAGCTATGCCTGACAGCTGCTGCCACATCTTCTGTCTCGGATGCATTCTCACATGGGCAGAGGTATGACAATACACTGACCCCCTCGCCCTCTCTGAATCTTAATGTACTACTAGTGCTATCTTCCTCATTGAAGCAATCAGGCATCTTTCTCTTCTGGGAGGAAACATTCTAGCTAACAAATTAATCTGAAAATACAATCAAGAATATTTTAACACAAAGCTTAAACTGAATTGATTTACTGACGTTATGTTCACTGAGTTCTCACTGTCTAGCTAGCTTGAATATGTAATGGTGGAATTCAAGTGACACTGTGTAGATCTGAATAGTCAAGTGATGCGGTTTCAATACAATTTATTTATATTATACAATTACATATGATTAAACGAAGCACTTTCTTGATCAGTCATCTACGAAGGAGGTGCTGACCACACAGATCGTTCGTAAGAGTGATAATCCTATCCCACTCTTCCCAATTTACGTGCCCTAGCTGGCTATTGATTAGATCAGTCCTTACCTTAGTTTGCCATTTATTTAAACACAACCTCAGTCTCTTAAAAACACGCACTTTGTAACTATGTCAAAAAATGCCATTACAAGTACAGTCTAGTTCTAGCTTTAGCTAAAGTTACTAAACTAGCTGGAACATTATTCCACAGTTAATTAAATAATAATAATTAGGCTAGTTGGCCATCAACGTCACAAACATTACATTGCGAATATAAAATTATAGCTAACATAACTTTAGCTAGCTAGTTAAATGTATGTATCTGGAGGATCTATCCTCTGCCCTGTTTGTCACTGCCAGGCTCGCTGTAGTTTTTTCAGGTGTCATGACTTTGTGAGTGATTGATGTCCTGTCACTGTTAAGTTGCTCGTCCTCCAATCGTTCATTTGATTTCCATGGAGCAGACTGCTCTGCAGATTGATATTATTGTCTTTGTGATATTTCATAGAATTCTATATGTAGAGAGTCAAAATGCATGTAGAGGAAACATTGTAGTTTAATTGTGATGTATATTGCTGATCTGAGCTAGCCTGGGTGCCAGCCAAACTTATCCCCGCCCGCAAAATAATGTGGTCGGGAAGTTGGGTCTGGGGGGGCTCGGTCGGCGAAATACTATATCCGAACAGGAGCTGTTTGGACCAATCAAATTGTCAGGGCGGGCTTTATACGATGATGGACAGATGATCAACAGTAACGTAATCACTTCGTAATTTGTTTTCAACAAACCTGCTACCGCTGGAGAGCTGAGATGTTATGATTCTGCCATCGAGTCTGTTTTAGAAGACATTGACAGCGCATTAATTTTGAAAGAGAAACAGAGAAACCCAATCGAGGCATTTGTCGATGGAAAAATATGTTTTTGCCATCCTTCCTACAAGGTTTGGTAAAAGTTTAATTTATCAGGTCTAATTGAGCGAAAGAGGCATTTTTTTCCGGGTTCGTTTAAAACACGCCATAGTCACAGCCCAACGGAGAATTATCATACTCATATTCTGACCAGAATTATTATTAACGTCAGGCTAGATCTGAGCAGGTATGGAGTAAACAAAATTGAGGTTTTAAAGGGGTCATTGACTGATTTATAGGGGATTTCACACTGTTCGTTAAGGTCTCCGAATAGAGTATGGGTCAACATCCTTTGTATGACTTCTGTCTTCTCCCACCATGCATCTCTCATCATCACTAACTTTCTTTCCCTTCTTCCTGTGCTTCCACATTTCTTCCTCCTTCTAGCTCTACCTGAGGGCCCTGGCTCTGTAGGATGTACACAATGCATGTGATATATACAGTATATATAAAACTAGAGAGCATGCAATTTCTGGGGAAATTGTGAGGGTGTGCCTGCTTGTCCGTCCCTTTAAGTTTTTCCCTTCTAGTGATATTTTCAAGCATTTAGCCTACTCATAGTCTATTGCATAATAATTCATTAAGAACACCCTTGGAAAGAAGCTACTGTAACAATGTTATCACTGGAAATATTTCTGATGGAATCGAGATTCAAACAGTAGCTCTATGTCTGCTAACTTATGACATGCCCCCCCAAAACGTAAATAAGCTTGACATTTATTTAGTGGAAAATCGCTCATGCATAAAAAGCTCAATAGCGATCATTGTCAGTAACAACGCAAAATGCGATATAGCCCTTTGTGGAGAAGCTGCCCCGGTAAATTGTATACTACAGTACAGTGTTCGTCTTGGTGGCGATCGTTGGTTGAACGTTCCGTTGTACGGTTTAGGCTGAAATTAAATATTGCTTTGATGAACAGATTGACAAGTTTAGGCTGTGTCAATGAAGTTCGGGTTAGTAGTCAGACAGTTTCACCTATTGAAATACTTTTGATTTAAGGGAGTGCCGAACATGTTCTGTCGCCGTTTGACTTCCTACTGTAAACAGCTGTGGATGTTTTTGTTAGCTACAGTGTCTCGCGTAGGCTACAGCGTTGCAGTACTCGTTTGAAATCACAGGTAATGATTATTTCACCAACCAATCGTTTACTTGTAATCTAATGTCATAATAAATCGTACAACGAAAATGTATTTGTGAGTAATGTTTATTTTAACGATTGAAAACAGATGCATCATAGACCGCTGTAGTATGTGTTGCCCGGGCAACATACATAGGCTAATGTCATGATGCTAATGCTTCAGTGAAATAGTAGACTACCGTTTCCGAAAGTAGATGTAGTTCCTCAATAATATCAGCTTATATTGTACATTACACTTCACAATTGTGTTTCATATCACAAAGTAAAATGAGTAAATAGTTATTACCCTGGCCTCTTTGCTTGTGGCGTTTCTGCAGCTGCCTTGCAGTAGCGTTAAAGCTATAGTTAGCCTAGCTATCTCCCAGAAGTTAACAAGCTGCTAAACTAATGTTCTGCTAGAGTAGTCACGTGTGTTTCATGACGTTAGTAGCGTCAGTGACTGTGGCTAGCAAGTTAGCCAGGTAAATAAAAAGACAAGCAACTCAATGGCTACCAACTTTTGACATGACGTTTTCTAAGTAATCAAAATATTGACGGATGCTAGGGGGGTCTTCTATGCACGTCGTATCTAATGCGTCGTTGCTAACATGTGCCGACGCTGTGACGTAGGCTATTATAACTGAGTGGTCTACCCTTTGCCGACAAAATCAACTTTATGCCACAAAAACGTTGTATCCTCCTAAACTGTGCAATGGAACGTAAACAAAAGTAATGCCAACGCAATCGAGACCAAGACGAAACTTTTGACACTGTCGTTTTCTATGTAGTCCAAATATTGACCGAGCCTTAGGGGGGCAAAAATAATAAGAATAATAATAAATATATATGTGAGATAACAAAGGATGCGCCACGATTCGTGGCACACCCAAATATGCCATATAACAATAAATTACACTAACACTCAGTCCTTTGAACAAAAACACCATTATAAAAAATGTAATATAAATAAATATATAAAAACATTATTCATTTATCGGCCGTTATAAATGCCGATACCGATAGTTTGGAAAATGCCTAATATCGGCCGATAATATCGACCTATAAATATATCTGTCGGGCTCTAGTGCAAGCTTCTCAAATACATTGCCCTTCATGATGGGAATAATAAAGTCTGTATCTATAGATTTCATTTAACGGCCATAATTCAATCGAAATGAACGTATCAAACTGGATTATTTTAATATTGTCTGTAAGTTACAAGCAGGCTGAGTAAGATACTCACTGTTTCCAACTGTCCATCATCCAGTACAGACAGTATGTTTTTAAAATTTAATTTCATAATGTTCATTATGTTAGAAAATAATTCGTTTGAATTTGTCATTAATAAATATTTCATTTTCTTTTTTGTTATGGTAGAAAAAGCAAGAGAGGCAGATACATCCCCACAGACTACCTGGAATGATGCTAACTGGCATGTCGTTAACACAATGTTGCTCACCTTCTTCACTGGGACAGGGAGGGGTACATTTATGGGGAGACTAGGGTGCTGCTGACTCATCTGTTGTTAAGTCTGCTAACGGGCAGGGAGTCGGAACAATGATTTAATATGAATATCTTGCTAAACGTTTCCCTGTACTGATTATATGTTGATGACACTAGCTAACACTAGTCTGTAGCTAGCTATCTTATTTCACTATGGACATAAGCCAACAGGTTAATACCACTACTGGCTACCCATGTTTTTTGGTGAAAAAAACATGGCGATATTGTGATCACTACTTCTGGCGACTAGCGCGTCTACTGACTGCAACTTAACACTGTCAGTGATAAGTGCGCTAAGGCAGGAACAAACCATTTCATGCCAATACAGAGGGGTGGTCGGTCAATATCGATGTTTACTTTTTGGTCAATGGGGATATTTAACTTTTATTGCCAAACACAAGTAAAAACAAAGAGATAATTAATTGTATTATTATTATAGGTGGGCAGTGGTTCCCAAACTGGGGTTCAGGAATAAGGAAATAGGCTGCCTAGGCCGACTCCTAATTTTAGCCCAAAATCACCAGATTGTAATAAGCATTCGGACTATGTAAAGACATTGCCGTGATTTGGGCCTATTCAGAAGGAAACGTACTTATTTGGATGAGGCGATATAGCTTTTGTGCATCAGGACAATGCAATGGACTCAGCAAGGATATCGCTGGTTACATCTACGGGCAATTCAAATTCGATTTGTAGTTCAACAGGACACAATCTGAAAGATCCTCAAATTGATCAAGGTGTGGATCTGCTTAGAAGAGCACAGCATCTTGGCTGTGTCCTGTTGAACCACAAACTTATATTGAAAAGTATATTTTGATCAGGCATCCATTAGCCTACTGCAGGCTTGGTAAGCGGCAGCGTGCAATTCGGCTAGGTATATATCCGCACTAAAATATCAAGGTGAAAGTCATCATAGCTTGCATAGTATAGACCCAGCTCCCAACCCAACTTTGAGAATAGATTAACGGCAATATTTTTTTATCGCCCAATAAGGGTCTCACGTTAATGCAGCACGTTAACGCAGATAACGGCCCACCACCAATTATTATATTTGAAATATATATATACTCAATGATGATGGTTTATGTGATATATAATATAATTTCATATCTGTTTTTACCTATTCTTAGAATTGTCCTAACTTTTCTCCCCTATACGGCGCCCCTGAGGGTATGTGTAACATTGGTTGGGCTGAAAAGGGCCCGGGTGCTGTTCTATGCGCCCTAATGCAACCCTGTGAAATAAACGTTTGTTTTGTTCGAGGAGGCCCTTTTATGGTATGCTCATGAATATATAGATGAGCTGCGTGCCGATTGGTTGGTTTACAACGAGCGAAGCTGTGGATCAAAGACGCAACATAGCCAAACATGCATCGTGAATTGTAGATTTACATGACAACACAGGTTATTTATTCGAATGAAACAGTCAGGAACATTAGCCCCATTGCCAATAACGTTAGCCCCATTGCCAATAAATCACACATTCCAGGGCCCAACGTTAAAATGTTTTGCCACTGGCCCCACTGGATCTTAAACTTACTGCCCCCAAGACAATTTTTACTGGCCCCCCCTCCAAAAGTTGTAATTTATCATTGTTACAACAAAACCAAAGATGTTATTCTGTACACATGTTTAACCATGTATTAAACACACCCTGGATATAAAAATAACAAAAATGAAAATCACATTTTTAGTAATACAAAATAAAAAGGTAATAGCTAAATTATTTACTTTTTAACCTCAAACATGACGTGCTCTATCCCCTGCTGACAGCCATCTCTGCACAACTCTGTCTGGCTGAAACTGGGAAACCGCTGGTCCCTCAATGCTAATATATAAAAGCTTCCATAGCATTTCATCAGTACGATACTGAGTACCCAAGACACCATTCTTCTGCTGCAGTTCAATAGCCCGGGGGAACAAGGCGAACGGCTGGCCCCTCTTAATTACGTGATATGCTGTTGTTATAAGTCGTGCAATAACACGATGGCCATCTGCATTTAACTTCCTGATCAACATTGTCAACGGCCTGGAAGATGGATTGTCAACCATCCGTTTAGCTGTCACGCAAACCAGGTGCTGTCTGTTATTAGTAGGGGTGTCACGATACCAAAAATTCAGTAGTCGGTGCCAATACCAGCAAAATAACACAATTCTCGATGCCAATTTCGATACCACGGTAAAAAAAAAGAAGGATTTTCTAAGATTTCATGTAGGCTACTGTACTTAAACTTCTTTATTAAAATAATTGAAAAATAGCTAAATGTCTTAAGACATACAAAACATGTGCAATAGAGCATAGCACATCATAATAAAGTGCAATTAAGCCATCCAGCTAACAAGATGAACATGAGTTTACCTTCTAACCAAGGTAGGCTATAGGCTAACGCTAAAACTACAACATAGCTAACCTAAACGATGTACATAACATAAGCCATTGTAACACACTTGCCCACCATCTCAAACATCATGAAACGTGTATTTCAGTATGACAGATTAAAAAACAGAAACTATGCATTCTTTGGATGTATTCTGAATTTCGCCGTTCGTTGTTCGACCACAACGAACATTCATTTAGTATGCCAGATGTTAGCATCGGTGCTGCGCCTCTTCTGGAACTGAATCAGAACTCACCTCGAATTATTTAAACAAATCCGGATAACGGATTCATTTCAGGTGCTTAGCTAAATTGGAAGTATTACCTCCCTTGGTCTGAAGACCACGGTAGCATATTTTGCAAAATGGATTCTGCGGATTATTTATTGTCAACAAGTCGAGGTGGGGCTATCGCTGCAGCTGCAGTTGCTATCTTGGTTTTCTGAATGTAAACGTCGACTGGAACACTCCTGAATACTGCCCCCATCAGTTCCAGAAGAGGCGCAGCACCAATGCTAACATCTGGCATCGGCGCTCACGGTGCTTACGGTGCTTCAAAAAAATGGGCATCGACGGTGTTTTGTTATTTTAGCATCGAAAGGTATCGTAAGTATCGGTTCTCGTGACATCCCTAGTTATTAGCATGGCTAGTCGGATTGTTTTCGAAAATTGTCGGTGCCTGTGTAAAAATATCCACTTTTGTCTGCTTTAGACGGGAACATGCGACAGACAACACAGTGCATCTTAGTTACATAGAAAAGTTCCGTTTAAGCTCGTAGCTCTCTTTTGCTGCCATCTTCACTTTATTGTCTCGCGCCAGTTGTTAAATAAAATGCATCGAGATTAGACAATTACTGTCAGAAATATCAATCTATCAAGCATTGCACAGTCAGTCGGTGAACAAGTTAAGAAAGCTTTATTGCTTGCGGCCACAAGGAGACAAAAACATCACACGCCATCGTGCTACAGTTTTTTACAAATTTTACACCGTTGTCAAAATTATTGCGATATCACTAATATTCGATACATCGCCCAGCCCTATTTTGCTGTCAATGACCCCTTTAAAGTGCACGTCAAAATGTAACATGTTTTTGCACTGCTGGTATAAGAGGATAAGGTTACAGAATGGCTATTATTGGTCACGAAGCGGCGAAGCGGAAACACTGCTAACCTTATTGCTTTAGGGGAAATGGGACGAAAATATGTGCAATATTACATTAGCTATTAGACAGTAGACTATTACATTATCCTGCTCCGAAATATAGTGAACTTCGTCTCTGCTGGGGGGGTGGTTGTTTGGACAGACCTGCCCCCACTGCAAAAAAACATCCTAATGAAAACACTGCCTTATATCTTACTTTGCACTAGGGCTGAACGATTTCGGAAAATAAGCTAATTGCGATTATTTGGACTAATATTGCAATTGAGATTTAATATGCGAGAATTATATGATTTATTATTAATATATATAGATCTCCAGTCAGCAACATAACACACAACGTTCCAAAAAATTAAGGAAAACACCCGTCTGTAGGCCTACCGCTTCAAAAATATTTTGGTGAATCAAAGCTAAACGTAGGCTAACATGTGGCTTGCACTTTAACTAAAGCTAGCTAGCTACCGTTTTGGACAAAAAACTTGTGCTGTGGGGCTGTCGGAAATATTTTGAACTCACGCATCTAAAGGTTAAATCTTAAAAGAAAAAGAAACACTGTCTGAACATTTCTGATCCCGTCAGTAGCCTGACATGCAATTAATCGTTCAGTCTTACCTTGCACATAACAATACAAAATGTAGTTTGTTGTTATCCCTGATAACTAAAACCCATTCCTCTAAACCCAGGAGACATAAGCACTGCAAAGGTAAATTCAAGGCTTTACATTTGATGAAAACTATAAATGTTTTTTCACAGTCACAGACAGTTCCATCTTGTCCAGTGGACAGACAGTCATTCAATGTCATCTACAAATGGGACACCACTTTTGGACTTGTATTGGTGAGTGAAAAGGTTATTTTGGCTTTTGTCTATTTCATTATTGAATCTCAGAACTCTATTTTACAACCTGAAACGTGACTACTGTAGTGAAATTATCTTGTATGTATGTAATGTTTTAGCTTCATCCCTTGTTTCGTTGTACTTTTTTGTTACTTACTGTAGGTCCCTGTGAAGAAGAAAATTGGTGCATTAGAGCCTGAGAGGTGTTTGTTGAAGCAAGTGCTAAAGAGACTCCATACTTATTATTATACTTATATTATAAAATACCATAAGGAGCATTTCAGTTCATAATTGATATTGTAAAATCCTTTTATTTCAGGAGTCAGCAAAAGGAGCTGCAGATGACCCAAAGGACTCCTGCCAAAGAAAAGAGCCATATTAAGAAATGTGCGTGTGCAAAACATATTCACAAATCTAATTCCTAATTTCCATACGTGAATCTAGAATTAGAGGTCTTAAAGGTGTTTCAATGTCACTACATTGTTTCCTACAGGCAAGGATAAAGACTCTTCTGTGATCAGCAGGAAAAAGGTTTGTGAGTTTTTACATTAACTAGAGTTAATCTCATCTTTGTTTAGTAAGGACATCCAGTAAGGACTACTATGGTTTCAATAGTCCTTGAAGATGATCCTGTTTCAATATCAAAAGCATGCATTTAACCTTGAGTCTGTGTTACGTAAGGAGTTTGAAGGCACTTCTTTCTTTTTTTTCTTTTTCTTTTTTTACCAGGTTCGACCATCTTTAGACTTCACCTGGTCCCTGTCTCCATCTGGCACAGCACCGGGTACTTTGATACAGGGCATGTAAGTAATAAATCCTCCTCTCCCTTTCTGTGCCGAATGCATACGCTGTCCTTCTATCACCTTGCAAGTCTAGTTGCAATTAAATGCATTCCACCGGTTTCTATGAATGCAGTTAATCAGAACAACAGATGTTACCACGTATCCACTTGTAGGAAGTCACCTTTTCCCTTTGGTGAATCAAGGCCAAGCTACTTGGTTCATTCCACTCCATGAAGAGTCTGTGTTATCATCGGCTCGTCTAGTTTCATAGCAGCCATGCCATGGCAAACCAACAGGGGGCAGTACAACAGTACTTATCTTAATGGCCTACTTGCGTCTTGAATTTGTGTTTCATGCTTGTGTAGTGGAAATCAAATAGATGATCAAACTGTCTGACCTGCAGCAGGTTTAAACCCATCATCTCCCTGAGCATGTGACATGCTGTTAGTTGCAATACAATAATTGTTGGGATTCTTTTCAACCAATGGATGAATCCCCCAATATTATTTGTCCAGCACACATTTTGTATCTACATTGAATACCAAAACATATTACAACATATTCCATTCTATAAATAAATGTTAAGTACCCCTATTCATTTATTGAGGAGTTATTTTAGTAATCAATTGTGATCTAGATTCCCAAAAATAAGAAATGTAAATCGGTTTGAAAGATTTATCTTTGAAATAATCTTGTAACCAAGTTGCAATGAGGTCATCTTAAAATTTCACAAGAATTTGTAAATAACTATATACATAAGGAGAACCATGCTGGGATTGAACACCATCAATGGATTATAACTTCCCATACTAACACTATTGCACCTAACAATGCCATTTGTATTTGTACGGGATCCAGAGACAACCCAATCGCTAGCGAGCGTTTTGTTTTAGTGAAATGTGGTAATGAAGGCATGTGATGTGGTAATTAAGGTACACCATAGTTACAGGATAACTTTTCACATTTGTATTATATTTCGCATTTGCAGAAATTGACACGCTTAATAGCTTTTTACACTTTTTGTCAGAATCTCATAAGGTAAATATTAAGCATTGTATAATTACATACATTACTTGTGAACTTCCTATTTAAACTCCACATTATTGTAGCAAAAAGGGTGTAATGACTCCTCAGTTTTGCATATTTATATTTTAAATATGTTAATATTAATGTCAACACCAACATATTGGTAAAACTAATAAAGGGCTTATAATATACTTTATCCAGCATTCTTACATGAAAAGGGTTCTTCAGACAGTTAAAATATGTAAGATATCAATGGGATGGGATGCTATCCTTTGGTAAAAGATTAACACAGAAGTACAGTGTCTCTTACAATTCTCTTCCTGCTTTCTTGCTTTATTTTTATTCATGTTTTATGTATTATACAAGGGATATGGTTAGCTTTCTTATGGCCTACACATATTTGATCAGACCATTGTCTCTGTTGCTGTTCAGCATTAAAGGCTACATTGAAGATATGTATTATATACATTTTCAGTAAATATGAAAGTAAATTCTACTTGGATTATCATTTTACCTATCATATAAGCAGGCAGATATGTGGCGAATGATCATGTATTATGAATTTTGCACGCAGTGGTATTTCTTTGCCCTCGTAGCCCTATGGATTGCAAGAATATGGATACTTAACTTTGCTTAGGAAGTTGCCCAAATAGCAGATGATTTATTGTCCGTGTGTAATGACAAATATTGAGGAAATTGTTGTAACTTAACAATTATACATCACTACAGAGTATTTAAACATGTATTTAAATGTCTGGTATCATCAACTGAATATTTTGTTCGTGCAATAAACAAAATAATAATACTGCATGTGTTTTGACTGAGTTGTCTACTCAACAGTTCTGAGCCTCTTTGGGTGGCGGAGGAGGAGTTCTCTGTATCTGGACGTAAACAGTGTAGGCACCAGACAGAGAATTTCCCATGGCTGTTGGCTGCTGTGCCTGTTTCTGCTTGGGGCAACTCCAGGTGAGCATGGCACATGACTGGCTTATCAATTTTTTTTGTGAATTCAATGCGCAGTTTTTTGTGAGATGTTCCCTTGCAAATTGTAGTAGTTCACTGAAGATTTTTCTTTTTTGCTTGTGTGCATTCTGTTTTAGAACATTTTGAGGGAAAATGTTTAAGCTAGCAGCAAAAAGAGATTTGATTGACCACCAAATCATAAGAAATATAGCTGCAAGCAGCAATGAGGAGGCCAAGCAGGTTAAATCATGAAAAACAGGGTTCACAGTACATGTAGCAAGTTTGGTGTGAATCCATAAACAATTTGCTGAGATACGACCCAGCTTCCTGTTTGGCAGCACTGCTGTACCGGACAGACGGTTTCGAAAATCTAATAACTGTGTGAAATATTCGTGAGGGTTGGTCTGAAGATGCCCTGTGCCAAATCTTTGTTTATTACAGGGCCCCCTATAGGTCAAATTGCACATTGCTGCATTTTTTTTGACGTCTTTAGAACGGGGTCCCAAGTCCATATACCAAGGATGTGGTCAATGCAGAAAAAATCTGTGCAGAAATGACCTTGCTTCCTTTTTGGAGGCTTTGTTGTCGACTTTGATAGGCTGTACCGTACAAACAAGCTTATTAGGTTCTTCGATCACCCCTGTTGTTTAGGATAAGTATAGCTGGTTTAAGTTTGTGCGTTCATGCGTTGGTTTAAAACGGGGTATG
This sequence comes from Mallotus villosus, assembly GCA_903064625.1. Lineage (NCBI taxonomy): Eukaryota > Metazoa > Chordata > Actinopteri > Osmeriformes > Salangidae > Mallotus > Mallotus villosus. The sequence continues at coordinate 22,334 of CAEFZP010005304.1, forward strand.
TATCGATAGTAGAAACCTTGATCAACAACGCTGCAATTGGTTTCTCACCATGGCCAAAAAGAGCGCCCTGTTTTTTTTCTGCAACAGAGCCAAAGATTAAGAGCTTGCTCGAAGGTTATTCTGAATTTGAAGATTTAATCAGAAATCCAGGGAGCACTAGCCTGGCTCTGCCCTTCTACGTACTTCCGCTCAATTTACATTTACATTTACATGTATTCATTTAGCAGACGCTTTTATCCAAAGCGACTTCCAAGAGAGAGCTTTACAAAAGTGCATAGGTCACTGATCATAACAACGAGATATCCCCAACATTGCAAGTAGTCAAACATGAATCAAACATTGTGAAAAAAAACTAAAATAAGTGCCAAAGGGAAAAAATCATAAGAGCATGAAGTTAAACAAGTTACAATTGGACAACATGAATCTAAAAGTGCACAAGTGTACCTGTGGAAGAGCAAACAACAGTAAACTACCTCACAGAGAGTACAAGAATTTTAATCAGTTACAGCTAACCAACAAGAGCAGCAGGTCTCTAAGTAAGAGTCCTTGTGATCCTGGAAGAAACTAACATCATGTCCAGCAGATCTTTCCTAGGTACCGTTGTATTCCCGGAACAAGTGTGTCTTGAGCCTATTCTTGAAGGTGGGGAGACAGTCAGTGTCTCTGATGGAGGTGGGGAGTTGATTCCACCACTGGGGGGCCAGACAGGGGAAGAGCTTGTGTTGGGACCGGGCGGTCTTGAGCGGTGGGACCACCAGACGGTTGTCAGAGGAGGACCGAAGGTGGCGGGAGGGGGTGTAGGGCTGGAGGAGAGACGTGATGTAATCGGGTGCAGTCCCATTCACCGCTCGGAAGGTCACTACCAGGGTCTTGAATCTGATACGGGCCGTGACAGGCAGCCAGTGAAGGGAGACGAGGAGCGGGGTAACATGGGAGCGTCTGGGTAGGTTGAAGACCAGACGGGCCGCTGCGTTCTGAATCCTCTGGAGAGGGCGGGTTGCGCATGCTGGGAGCCCGGCGAGCAGCGAGTTGCAGTAGTCCAACTTGGAGAGGACAAGTGCCTGGACCAGCAGCTGGGTGGAGTGCTCAGACAGGTATCTCCTGATCTTCCGGATGTTGTAGAGGGTGAATCTACACGACCGGGAGACAGCAGCGATGTGGGCTGTGAGGGAGAGCTCGTCATCCATGGTAACCCCGAGGTTCCTGGCAGAGGACGAAGGGGTCACCGTCGCCGATCCCAGGGGTGATTGAGAGGTCATGGGAGATGGACGGTTTGGCCGGGATGATGAGGAGTTCGGTTTTGGCGAGGTTCAGCTGGAGGTGGTGCTTGGTCATCCAGGCAGAGATGTCTGTGAGGCAGGCCTCAATCCTGGCTGAGATCCCCGGATCGGTCGGGGGGAACGACAGGTAGAGCTGGGTGTCGTCAGCGTAGCAGTGGTAGGAGAAGCCATGGGAGGTGATGATTGGTCCAAGCGAGGTGGTGTACAGGGAGAAGAGGAGGGGTCCAAGGACGGAGCCCTGTGGGACACCAGTGGAGAGCTGGCGGGGGTCAGACACATCGCCTCCCCAGGAGACCTGGTAGGATCTTCCCGACAGGTAGGACGAGATCCACTGAAGTGCAGTGCCAGTGATGCCCATCTCGGAGAGTCTGGCGAGCAGGATCCGATGGTTAACCGTATCAAATGCTGCAGAGAGGTCCAGCAGAATGATGACGGATGACCTCGAGGCCGCTCTGGCAGACTGGAGGGCCGTGGTGACCGACAGGAGGGCAGTTTCAGTGGAGTGGCCCGTCTTGAAGCCCGATTGGTGGGGGTCAAGCAGGTTGTTCTGAGTGAGAAAGTTTGACAGTTGGTTAGATACAGCGCATTCAATTGTTTTAGAAAAGAAGGGTAGAAGTGATACCGGTCTGTAGTTCTGGAGGACAGCTGGGTTAAGGGAGGGTTTTTTGAGTAGGGGTCTAACTCTGGCCTGTTTGAAGGCAGAGGGGAAAGTGCCGGAAGTAAGAGAAGAGTTGAGGACATGGAGAAGGAATGTTATGATGGAGGGAGAGATGGTTTGAAAGAGAGGGGAGGGGACTGGATCAAGGGGACAGGAGGTGGGGCGATGAGAGAGAATGAGGTCAGAGATCTCTGCCTCAGATAGGGCTGAGAAAGAGTTGAGACATTTAGTAGGGTCAGTCATAGAGGGTGAGTGAATAGGAAAGGTTGGTTCAGGGAACCGACTGCTAATGTCAGCAACTTTTTTCTCAAAGAAGGAGGAGAAGTCGTCTGCTGTCAGAGTGGAGGGAGGGGGGGTGGGGGAGGTGGGTTAAGGAGGGTGGAGAAGGTAGAGAAAAGTTTGTGAGGGTTTGAGGCAGAGTTAATTTTGTTCAAGAAGTAGTGAGTTTTAGCATCAGTTATATGGGCAGAGAAGGATTTGAGGAGGGAGTGATACTTATCAAGGTCTAGACTGTCGTTAGACTTGCGCCATCTCCTCTCAGCCCCTCGAAGGGTGGAACGTTCTTCACGAATAACATCAGTGAGCCACGGGCAGGAGGGAGAAGATCGCGCAGGCCTAGTTGACAGGGGGCAGAGGGTGTCAAGTGATTCAGTTAATGTGGATAACAGCATGTTAGTGGCAGTGTCGGTGGGGTGGGACATGAACTCGTTAATAGGAGGGAGGGAGGATGTTACAATGGAGGAGAAGTGTGAGGGGGATAGGGAGCGGAGATTGCGTCTGAAAGTTACGAGGGGAGGGGAGGTAGGAAGAGTTGGAGGGAGAGATATAGAGAATTGGATAAAGTAGTGATCAGAGATGTGTAGTGGGGTTACAGAAGTTAGGTCAGTAATACTAATTTAGATTTTGCTTCTGTACTGTGTCTGGGCTTGAGGTACGTAAGTCAGATGTCTCCGGTTAACTTTCTACCTGTCCAATCAGCGAACAGAGGGAGTGGCTGAGAACGATGCTGTTGATGTTGTGCTCTAGTTTGTGTTGTAGTTCCGTAGTGGCGGCGAAGAAAGATGCAAGCAAAGCCATTCGGTCAGTTTTGGCAATGCTGGCGAATATCCATAATCTAAAGCCGGAGCAAGAACAAGTTTTGTTGGTGGCCATAATGTCATGGACCTCCTCCCCACGGGGCTCGGGAACAGTTTTATTTTCCAGCTATGGCAGCTAGCTCTGTTACAGTAGTGGTGAATGAATTGGCTAAGCCGAACGCTAGCGATTGGTTATGGCAGATCAGATTGGCTCTTGGCAGATCCGATAGTTTAAACTTCAACAGAGTACCCGCCTACAAGGAAGTCAACGCTAGTCAATGGAGCGAGCCCAGACTCTCTGTACAAATTAAATGTACGAGAGTCTGGTTAGGACCAGGCTAAGGGAGCACCTCAAAGTCTGCAAAATCCAGGAGAGAGAGCTGGCCAAAAGTAGCAGACAAATTAAATGTGTAGTAGTGACCACATTAGATGTTTTATCGCTTATTACAGTAGGCTAGGCCTAGACTATATGTTTTTGTATTTTCATATTTTGTAACAGTGCATCCGGAAAGTATTCACAGCGCTTCACTTTTATCTTACAGCCTTATTCCAAAATGGATTCAAATACTTTATTGCCCTCATAATTCTACACACAATACCCCATAATGACAGTGGAAAGAGTTTGTTTTATAGATTTGCAAAAATTAAGAAAACATAACATGTACATAAGTATTCACAGCCTTTACTCAATACTTTTGTTGAAGCACCTTTGGCAGCAATTACAGCCTCCAGTCTTTTTGAGTATGACGCTACAAGCTTGGCACTCCTATTTTTGGTCAGTTTCTCCCACTCTTCTTTGCAGTACCTCTCAAGCTCCATCAGGTTCGATGGGAAGCGTCGGTGCACAGCCATTTTCAGATCTTTCCAGACATGTTCAATCGGGTTCAAGTCACTCACAGAGTTGTCCCGAAGCCACTCCTTTGTTATCTTGGCTGTGTGCTTAGGGTCTTTGCCAAGTCTGAGTTCCAGAGTGCTCTGGAGCAGGTTTTCATCAAGGATGTCTTATTGGATGTACATTGCTGCATTCATCTTTCCCTCAATCCTGACTTGTCTCCCAGTTCCTGCCGCTGAAAAACATCACAACAGCATGATGCTGCCACCACCATGCTTCGTCGGAATGGTATTGGTCAGGTGATGAGCGGTGCCTGGTTTCCTCCAGACATGACCCTTGGCATTCAGGCCAAAGAGTACACTCTCTCTCTGTTTCATCAGAGTAGGGAATTTTGTTTCTCACGGTCTGAGTCCTTCAGGTGCCTTTTGGCAAACTCCAGGCAGGCTGTCATGTGCCTTTTACTGAGGAGTGTCTTCCCTCTGGCCACTCCAGGGTTTTTCCTGGGTCAAAATGGGTCTTCGGTGCTCCCCCAAAAAAAGACACTGTTACCGTGTCACCTTATTAGCAGACATCTAAACGTTTTTTTTTACAATTTCATAAATAATGGGCCCTATAAAAATGGGCCCTATTCTTTGATCCAGACTGGCCCACCAGAATCGGTCCCCGTTACGTCACCACAGCTAACCTGCATGCACATTCTGTTTTGATGTGATGCCTGTTCGGGAGTTCCACATGTAATACGAGCGCGCCAAATGTTTGGGCCTTTATTTGAGCGCTTAATATTTGAGCTTTGTGTACAATAAACATAGCCGTTTTTCAATTGGTAACACCTTGTCTAGTGCAGGTGATGTCTTTTTGTCTCTTAAGTTTTCAGCCCCACCCTTACGTTTCTTAGCCTGGTTTTCCATTGTTATTTTTCTCTTAGAAGCAAGCTTGTTCTTGTCTTGATCAGACAAGACACACTTTGATCTTTCTATCAACGCGATTACTATATATCAAAACAGAACGAGGGTTCGGCTGTAGGCTTGATGCGCCCAAATGTTCTCTATGCAGGAAAAACCCTGCACTCTACCATACAGGCAGAGGTTGTCCTTCTGGAAGGTTCTCTTCAAAGAGCAACGCTGGATCTCTGTCAGACTGTTCTTGGTCACCTCCCTGACTAAGGCCCTTCTCTGCCGATCGCTCACAGTTAGGCCGGGCATCCAACTTTAGGAAGAGTCCTGGTGGTTCCAACTTCTTCCCTTTACAAATGATGGAGGCCACTGTGCTCATTGGGACCTTCAATGCTGCATAAATCTTTCTGTACCCTTCCCCAGATCTTGGCCTTGATACAATCCTGTCTTGGATGTCTACAGACAATTCCTTGGACTTCATGGCTTGGTTTGTGCTCTGACATGCACTCTCAACTGTGGGACCTTTATATAGAATGATGTGTGCCTTTCCAAATCATGTCCAATCAACTGAATTTACCACAGGTGGACTCCTAGTTGTAGAAACATCTCAAGGATGATCAGTGGAAAAAAGGATACACCTGAGCTAAATGTTTAGTGTCATGGCAAAGGCAGTGAATAATTATGTACAGGCGATTCTTTTGTATTGGTGGCAAGCAGCAAAGCTGCGGAGCCACTTAAGTGTTTCTACCTTTTCTTATTAGGATTCCTCCGTCAGGAGGAAACCTATTTTTATTTTGTACTCTTGTGCCATTGGAGTCAATCACTGCGGTTACATGCATTCGAATTACTGGCTTAATCGGACTGAAATAGAATTATCCGTTTCTTGTAAACACCTTAATTCGAATCATTGCGATCCGACTACGATCCGATCCACACCCCGGGATAACTCTGTCCGATTCGATTGATAATTCGAATAACGCATGCATGTAAACGCTTAATCGGACTATGAACTGGATTCAGCGTCTTTGCGCATGCTTGAGCCACCCTCCCAGGTCGTGACACGGAAGTCGAAAAAGGTTGTCGCTGCCAGGAGCTGGCCCAGTAGAAACAAACGAACAACGCGATGTACAACCCAGAAGACTTTGTGTCTGCTCTTCATCAAGACTGTTCGTCGAGACCTTTGCGGTACTGTGGCAAAGTGCAACCACATATTGGTGGTCTGAATTAAATTATCCATGTTCCTTCGGCGGCGTCTTCTCTCCTTTATCAATCTAGCCAATATCGCCGTTTGCATTCGCAGTAGGCTGGCTACTCCTATTGTCATCATGCACGAAATGTAGCTAGGGGACGTAGCTAGCGTCACCTTGCCATCTTTCTCGAAATGTTGATGTTGTCATAAATATATGTAAAGGCCTTTATATATATATATATATATGGTTGTTGTTGTTGGTAGTGGTGAAGAGGTCAAGCGGAAATGGCGGTATCACCACTAGTTGTAATGAAAACAGCGCCACGTATCGGACTGGGATATGACATGCTTTCGGCCAATAATTCGGTTTATTCTATGTCATGTACATTCGGATAATCCAGTTGCCCCAGAGAGTAGCATTATTCGAATTAAGCAAGATTCGAATTACTACCATCATGTAAACGCACTGAATGGTAGCCCCTAGAACCGTATGGTAAAACGTTGTGAAATTTGGCTCACTCATTAAGGACAGTCCCTTCTTTATTTACACCAAGTTCCATGTCTCGCATTGGAGCACTGTGGCGCTACCAATGGGTCAAAGTTGGACTTTTGTTTACCCACGTAACTTTTGAACCGTATGACTGATTTTCAAAAATGAGGGACCGTTGGATTCCCTGGATCAAGACGAGTTCAACACACCATATGGTAGGGGTGTCACGATACCACAAATTCAGTAGTCGGTGCCAATACCAGTAAAATAACACGATTCTCGATGCCAATTTCGATACCACGGTAAAAAAAAAGAAGGATTTTCTAAGATTCCATGTACTGTACTTAAACTTCTTTATTAATATTTGTAAAATAGCTAAATGTCTTAAGACATACAAAACATGTGCAATAGAGCATAGCACATCATAATAAAGTGCAATTAAGCCATCCAGCTAACAAGATGAACATGAGTTTACCTTCTAACCAAGGTAGGCTATAGGCTAATGCTAAAACTACAGCTAACCTAAACGATGTACATAACATAAGCCATTGTAACACACGTGCCCACCATCTCAAACATCATGTAGCGTGTATTTCAGTATGACAGATTAAAAAAACAGAAACGATGCATTCTTTGGATGTATTCTGAATTTCGCCGTTCGTTGTTCGACCACAACGATCATTGATTTAGTATGCCAGATGTTAGCATTGGTGCTGCGCCTCTTCTGGAACTGAATCAGAACTCACCTCGAATTCTTTAAACAAATCCGGATAACGGATTCATTTCAGGTGCTTAGCTAAATTGGAAGTATTACCCCCCTTGGTCTGAAGACCACGGTAGCATCTTTTGCATAATGGCTTCTGCGGATTAATTATTGTCAACAAGTCGAGGTGGGGCGATCGCTGCAGCTGCAGTTGCTATCTTGGTTTTCTGAATGTAAACGTCGACTGGAACACTCCTGAATACTGCTCCCATCAGTTCCAGAAGAGGCGCAGCACCAATGCTAACATCTGACATCGGCGCTCACGGTGCTTACGGTGCCTCAAAAAAATGGGCATCGACGGTGTATTGTTATTTTAGCATCGAAAGGTATCGTAAGTATCGGTTCTCGTGACGTCCCTACCCTATGGTGTCAAGGCCAAAACAAGTGTTTTCACTACTCCTTCAATTTGTGTCCAATCTTCCCAAGAATTGGCCCAGATCATCGTCAGAGCAACCCTCAATTATCAAAGGACTTTGGATTTTCAAAACAGTTTTTCCGCAAAAACCAACCAGTTAGGTCATATCTCAGCAACGCTTTAAGAAATCAACACCATACTTGGTATCTCGACTCGGAAGCCTCTTCTGAGGATTTCCAAACAACTTCGTGGCACGTGACCACTGGGAGTAGCCGCAGGAAGCAAACATTTGTTTTGGATAATTACTGTTCATTAGTTTGCCTTTAAGTGATTCCTTTGTCTCACTATATCTTGGAAGATCCTGTGTGTGACACACAAGGTGTTATACCAGTCGTTTCGATGCGGCCGCTGTTTTTAATTCATGAAAAAAAATTGGCAGAGATTATCTTCAGTTTTTTTATTTTCTAAACCATTTGTCCGGTACAGCCAATCGAAATGTGCAGCTAAGCCGCCAAACAGGAAATGGGTTGTATCTCAGCAAATTTTTGATGTATAAACACCGAACTTGCTGAGTGTCTTTTGAACCCTCTTCTGAGGATGTCTAAATGGTTTTCTGGTTCATTTGACTGCTTGGCCATTTAATTGCTGCTTGCAGCTACATTTTTTATATAGATTTGCAAAAAAATATATTCACGTTATCATTGTGTGTGTAGAAATTTGAGGATATTTTTTTTATTTCTATTTTGGAAAATGGCTGTAACGGAACAACATGTAGAAAAAGTGAAGTGCTGTGAATACTTTCCGGATGCACTGTATTAATATGTATTTGTTGCAAACTGTGCATCCAAGCAACTTCACATGGTCCACTGTAGTCCTTGGGTCCCAAACAAGCACCTGCCATATTTCAACTTCATACAATGCCTGTTCTGGAGATAATCTAGCCACAGACACAGACACGCTGACAAACACACAGATTCCTGGAATTATACTTTAGATAGATGTGGTTTGTTTCAACATGTTTGTGTAATGCAACGTTCTTTCCATAGACACTGGTTGAATGCCGCTGGTTGGAGGAACAGCCAGTTCCCCCTTAGAAGCTTCTCACCTTTCTCAATTTCTACAACACATTCTGGCTTTGGCCATTTTGGTAAGTTTTGTGTGCGTTCTTTATTACTAATTGGCTTAGTTAGCTGAAATAAATAGAATTTTCATACAATTAAAGACCCCAAGCAGCAAATATTATTCAGTAGTAGATGGCTATCTATGTATAGAAGTGTTCAGGGTTGTTCATCACGCGTGCAATGCATTTTAGCGAATAAGTTGTCAATAGTATGTTTCAAGTAGGCTACAGCCCAACCCTCGTTCTGTTTTGATCAATAGACCAAGTCACACCACTGTCAAGCAGGCTCAACTGCAAATGTCGGAGGCAAAAGATGAACTTCTCCTGGGTATAATACACTTGGAGTGTCGATCAGGTCATCATATATCTCTGGCCACTGGATTGCAGGGCTTGACATTAACTTTTTGAGGCACTCAAAAGTCACTTGACCCCGATACCTTTAATAGCCTGACCAAGTGATCGGGCAAAACTAGCCTTATAACGGAGGTCGCTTTCTCAGGCAACTGATGAATGAAACAGGCTTGGTTAAAGAAATCCGAGATTCTGGGATCTTCAGCAGGCTCATATCCACTATAGGCACATTAGGCAGTCCTCCCGGACGTTTTTGGTATAGAATGGAGTGAAATATAACATTGTGCACACTGCCAGTGAGTGACCCGAGTCTGAGGCTAACGTCAAAACAGTGTAACGGGGACGCAGTCTCACTCGGATTGCCAGTTGCCACAAATCACAAAAATAATCGGACCAGCTGGCTAAAAGCAGAATTCCCATATCTCTTGAAAGCTGCCCTGCTCGACTTTTTAGATGTAGAATTGACTGTAAAACTGTAAAATTATTAACTTTGTGACATTACGTGAAGAAATGGCTGCCGCCCGACTATGCGGTCTACCGGGCGACATTCTCACAAACATTTCAAGACTTTCGTGACCCAAATCAAAATTCTGATCTGACCAATAGGGAATCGCTTTCTCTCTTAAAGGCTGTCCTCCTCTACCTTTTTGTTCTTTTTATAATACGTGTAATTCTCTAGCCATTATAAAGGCTAACTTTCCCGGTTTTCTGCCACTATGTTGCGCGCGCATACCAAATGTTTAAAAACAAATAATTGGTCTGTATGACTGACAACACCTCTATGCCACAATTGCAATGGGGTTTGGCTTCCTTGGGTAGAGAGTCCATGGTTATTCCATTGGCTCCTGAATTCTCTGACTGCCCTTTGAACCCGAGGTAAATAAATATAATGCAAACAAAACAAATCACAAAGAGAGTCAAGTATGCCTTCATTTTCCAAAGGTAAAAGAGTCAGAGAAATAGTATGAAACTACTAGATTTAGTTCTGCCCATAGCCTATCTATTCTTTTGGAATAAATACATGGCTTTTTTTTTGAGCACTGAAGTGAAATTGTTTTTTAATTTAAAAGCCAATTCTTAGAGGTAAGTGTTAGTCACCCTCATCCCTGGGTAATTATCTATATTGAATGTTGACTGGACAAACAAAATATTAAAGGGGTGATTGACTGGGTTTTTTGAGTATTTTACACTGTTCCTTAAGGTCTCCGAATAGGGTATGTAACATTGTTTTGGCTGAAAATGGCCCGGGTGCTGTTCTATGCCCTCTTTTACATCCAGCATTTTTTCCCGGGAAAAAACGCTAGCTTTTTCCCTTATATCATTGGTGTTTAGATGAGCTGTGCGCTGATTGGTTGGTTTACAACGAGCGAAGCTGCGGAGCAAAGACGGCCAACAGCACTCACTGAAACAAGAAGGTGGCGACTTGAAATAAAAACGTACAAATAAATCTATTGTGTCTACACAACACTGTTTTCAACAGATTGACTAGATATAATTTGAAATGATTACGGTAGTTTCCACGTCTGTTGTCGAAGCAAACAGAATCGCCTTAAGTGGGTAACGTTAGCACTACAGCTTAGCAAACAAACTATCGTGATTCAACACAGCTTCAGTTAGCTCTAGCTATCTTACTGAAAAATAGATCTGGACAAACATGCATCTGAATTGTAGATTTACATAACAACACGGGTTATTTATTTGAATGAAACATAGTCAGGAACATGAAATAACGTAAATCCAATTGCCAATAAACTAGGCTAAATCATAACACATTCATGCTCTTGCATTAGCAAGCTAAACTGGTTTACATGCCTACAGTAGGTGTTTTCGCTATCTAGCTGTTCTTACATTCCTTGCAAATCACCGATGAAAAACAGATGAGCTTGAGTCTAGTTAACATTGACTAGACGGTTATGGCTGATGTTTGTTTATACCGTAGCATAGAAGATCTCTGTGCAGTTGCGCGAACCATTTCACCAAGGACGGTTTTAAAAACCTGGGAATATGTAAAGCAGGATTTGCTATGAAGCTGTTGCTGAAAAGAGGTGCGTTCCGACCTTAGTTATGTTCATCAGAACCGCAAGCTGTAGTATGATTTTGTCCGTACGTTATTAGCAATGCTAACGTATCCTGTATCTAGCACAGCCTTTCTCCAGTTATTTCGAATAGATAATCTAGACAGGCGTCAGCAAAAGGCTAGACTGCTTTCGTTTTCTGGCTATTTTTTTTTGAAGCTTCCCTTCTAATGCCGACTACAGCTAGTCTAGCTAGTCACTTGCTAAGTAAGGTATGTTGATGTGTTTAGAAACGTAGCGTCGCTACCTCGGACTGGGCAAGAACACCAGTGAGTGGGCTGGTCTGGATGTACTACATTTTGGGGCGTGACAAAGACACAGACCAGAGCCAATTGAATGCGCGATACCCTACTGACGTCAGTCGGGTGGATTTTTCCAAAAGCTACCGTTTTACAGATAGATTTTTTCTTTTTGAGATTTGCATGGGAAATAAGTGTCAATGGACTTTGAGGTTCACTGTATGTTCATTTTACCCACCGAACTGTCGTTATTCAACTATGACAAGGTAAAAACGGTTTTGCAGTCAGTGACCCCTTTAAGGAAAGTGGGGTTTTAGACCGGTGGTACATTGCTTCAGTTTTGTTTTAGTACAGTTATGTGCTACCGTAAAATAACCAGGTAAAATGGGTAGTTTACCAATGTTTGGAAATATAAGTTGCTAATATGATTTAGTAACAAAAAATGAAAGGCTGTAGTTAAGCTTGTCAACTTGTATCCTGTTGTATATGAAACAAAATAACACTGAAATAATTATCTAACGTCAAAATGTATTCATTTTACACTTGCTAGCAATCAAGACTAGCCAGGTCAAGGAAACATGATCAAATTGAGTCATTATAGCGTTATGTGTTGTGAAAGCTCCAATGAGTGCAAGAGATTACTTGCATAATTCATGCAAGGGTCTGATTATTCCGATTTCACTTGCTTTCTGTGTGATTACCTAGTACCAGCTTGTTACAAGGTTATTGGAAATGACAAATCATTCAAGTCTGTATATTTTTTTGGGAATCCAGATCACACACAACTGCTTAATATGTGTTTGGTATCTGTTATGGTATTCATGATAAATAAATAATATAGTTTGTGAGGACCACATCAATTACTCAACAATCAGTAATGTGAAATGTAAAGTATTCAAACCTACTGGTTGTTTCTCTCTCCATATTGTTTGTGTTTTGTGTAGAAATGGCTTACTTGGCACTTGCACATTGTGCTGCCCTTAATTTTGAGATTAAAAGAAAAGCCTTAGAATTGTATCTGCAGAAATTGTAAATGTGACATTCTTGCAAATACTAAAGCAACTAATTTAATATAATTGCTCCACAGTATTTCAGGGACGAGGTTATGCTGTCACCTGCCCAAAAGGAGGGGAGAAGAAAGGGGGTCGGACATCAAGTTCAAGATCTCCCTTCAAACAGACTGAGTCTATGACTTCTAGACGCTCTAACCGTACCAGCAAAGCCCAGGAACAAGCTCCACTGCAAGATGCTGCATCCTCACAGTCACAGTCCTCGGACTCAGACTTGTCTGCAAACATGTCACCCCCACTTGGCAAAGCCCCCCTAGCAACTAGAAAGGGCAAACGGCCAGCTTGCCGAAAGTCAGAAGGTAAAAAGACAGGCCTTGGGAGAAGGAAAGCCACTTCTAGACTCCTTAGCAGGCTCACAGCAAGTGAAGAGGATGATGAAGTCGACAAGGAGATTGAAAAGAATAAGCAAGTCAAAGAGGAAAACAATGTGGAATCTGGAAACTCAGATGCTGAATATACTCCATTGCAGTGGAATCAGAATTCTAGCCTTGTCAATGAAGAACTATGTCCTAAACAGTCGTTAAGCAATGTCATATTGGAGCAGGGCGAAGTTAGGAGCCAGGTAGACAAAGACAGTTCTCCAGACGAACAACTGTTAGTGAAGGAGACGGACAGTGAAGAAGGGGTTCCTTCTTCACCAACTGAAGCATCTCTGGATTGTCATGGCGTGTCATCTGATGGGAATCAGGCTGAAGATCACAAAAAAAAAGGAAAGTCCACAGTTTCTACAGTCTGGCAAACATTTGGAAGAAGTACAAGATGAGAAACGCTTATCCCGCAAGGGTTTTTGCAGATTCAGTGGAGAATAACTTTAAAAAGGACATTTCAATAGCGGTGAATGCTGAGATGGTTCTCAGCAATATAAGAGAACAGGGACCTTCTGATGAGTCTCAATTCTCTGACTCTCTGGTTGGTACCAAGCCCCTGAAAGCTCAAGACACCTCAGAAAATACAGCTTTTGAAAATTTAAGTATTCACAGTTCACAAGACTGGACAAATGAGATCTCTAAGACCACAACCAAAGTGGACAATCAATCAAAGGATGACAGTGATGGTGTACCAATGGTCAGTGATACACCTAGCAGTGAGCACAACAATGACCGTACCATTAATCCACAAATAGACAGCAGTATAATTAATGCAGAGCTCCTGGCACCCACCAGTCTGAGCTTGCTAGATGGTAATGGGAGTCAGCAGGAACAAGAAAGCTCAAGTGGAATGGAGAGCCAGGACAAAAGGAATGGTAGACAGCGCCAATCTCGTTTCCACTCTGCTACCACTACCTGGTCTCTAAAGAAGGACTCCAGACAAGACTCACCCCGAGGTTCAAGTTCTGGCTCTCGAGAACACACAAGGGAAAGGGATGGCAGCCCGCCTTCAAATCACTCCACTCATATCCGCAGCTGTGATAGGGAAGGGGACAATAAGAAGGACTCCAAAAAAGAATGCAGTAATGAGGAAAAGAGCAGAAGGCGGTCTAGATCTAAAAGCCTCTCCAGAACAAGATCTCGTTCCAACTCAAGATCCAGGTCTAGGACAAGACTGTACAAACATGGAACATCCCCTGAACAGCCCACTTCAGGGGCTCAGTCGCCAAGTTGGAAGACAGACCGCTGGGGTGGGGAACGTTGGAGGACAGATCACAGGAGTGGTGGTGGAGACAAGAGCCGCTTCAAAAACGACAGTTTTGGAGACCCATCGCCTGATCAGGGCTGTTTAACCGATCCAGATTGGGTTCAGGAAAAGACCACAGGCGATGCTGGTGCCAGAAACCATGAGACCTTGTCAGTGGATGAAAGCAATCGCTGGGATGATCAAGTAAGCAGTGGTTTGTCTGACTCATGGAGCCGTTGTGGCATTCCAACTGGATCTGAGCGCCGATCTCCTGGGCAGGGGAGGGTACCGGATGTGCAACCAGCCGGAGGAGCAAGCAGAAAATCGCTGGCAGTCAAGAAACAATTTCTCAGGGACAGCAAAAAATTCAGGGAGTGATGCATACAGCCGGTTCAATGAGAACCGAGGTAGTCGTAGAAAAGAAGCCGATCTTGGTGAGTTGCCTCTTGACCGATCAGGTTGGTCATCAGCTTCCAGTTGGGCAGTGAGGAGAACACTTCCAGCAGATGTGCAGAGCTATTACTCCAGGAGGGAGCGAGGTGCTGGGGGAGGAGGAGGCTGGATCAGACGAGAGGAAGACCAGCCCATAACAGGTGAGAAGACGCCTTCTTTAGTTAGAACATCTTTTTTAATGCTTGAATGTTTTTTTGACTTAGAGTATACCGCCTGTATATGTTGAATTGCCAACTTCTAATCTCCTTAAAATTCAACTGCATTTAAGTTGTTTTGACTTTGATTTCTTAACTTTTATATGGACCTGTGGAATGCTGCAATTTCCCTTTTGGTATTAATAAAGTACCTGCCTGCCTACCTACCTAAAGACACTTGTATCACGTGCAACGGTAGATCAAGCTTTCTAGGAATGCCAATGTTGAAGTTGAGTTCTGATGTAATTTGTGGTTTAAAGTGGTGGATGAGGGAGCTGTCATTGTACACAAGTAATACCTAACACGCCGTCCCTCGAGCAGCACTGGGTCACTCTGACCATGCCATGGTCCACCTGATTCCTGCGTACACGCAGAAATTGAAGCTCTGTAAACCTGTTGTGAGGACATCAAAACAGTGGACCAGTGAGGCTATCGAGGATCTGCGGGCGTGCGTGGACTGTACTGACTGGGATATGTTTACGACTGCTTCCAATATTCTGGATGAACTCACAGAGGCTGTGACGTCGTACATCAGCTTCTGTGAGGACTGCTGTATTCCAACACGCACCAGGGTGAATTTCAACAACAACAAGCCCTGGTTCTCTGCAAAGCTTAGAAGGTTGCAGCTGGAGAAGGAGGAAGCTTTTAGGAGTGGGGATAGATACAGATTCAAGGAGTTGACGAACAGGTTTAAGCAAGGCGGTGAGAGAGGCTAAATGACTGTACTCGGAGAGACTACAACAACCCTTCTCTGCTAATGACTCTTCTGTCTGGAGAGGGCTCAGGCAGATCACCAACTACAAGCCCAGAGCCCCCCACACCACTAACGACTCCCGCCTGGCCAACAACCTGAACGAGTTCTACTGCAGATTTGGAAGACAATTGGACTGTCCTGAACCACCCCTCCCTACCCAAGCGGTCTCCCCTCTCACCACAGTGATGAACCTTTCTCCATTCAGGAGAGAGAAATCAACAGACTGTTCAAGAGGCAGAACCCCCTGCAAAGCAGCGGGGCCAGACTCTGTCTCTCCAAGCAGTGCGCTGACCACTGTGTTTCCGGTGTTTACCAACATCCTCAACACCTCCCTGGAGACATGCCATGTGCCAGCCTGTCTCAAGTCCTCCACCATCATCCCTGTGCCCAAAAAGCCAAGGCCAACAGGACTTAATGACTACAGACCCGTCGCCCTGACCTGAATGAAGTATTTCGAGCGCCTTGTGCTGGCACACCTCAAAGCCATCACGGACCCTCTCCTGGACCCCCTGCACTTTGCCTACAGAGCCCTCCACTTCACCCTCCAGCACTAGCATCCTACACCAGGATCCTGTTTGTGGACTTCAGCTCTGCCTTCAACACCATTATCCCCACTCTTCTTCAGGACAAGCTCTCCCAGAAATCCAACCTGCCAAGGACAATGATGGTGCACTTCTACACAGCCATCATTGAGTCCATTCTCACCTCCTCCATCACCATCTGGTACGCTGCTGCCACTGCCAAGGACAAGAGCAGACTGCAGCGTATCATCTGCACTGCTGAGAAGGTGATTGGCTGCAATCTGCCTAACCTCGAGGACCTGCACACCTCGAGGACTGAGGCGAGTGAGGAAGATTATGGCCGACTCCTCCCACCCTGGGCCCTCTCTCTTCCAGCTACTCCCCTCCGGCAAAAGGCTGCGGTCCATCAGGACCAAAACCTCACGCCACAAAAACAGATTATTTTCTTCCTCTGCTAGCCTTTTTTAACAAGGCCCCAAACTGTAATATATTATCTGCTCATGTTCAGCCAAATGCTTCAAAACTCATTGGACGGCGCTTCACAGTGCAGATGGACAATGACTCGAAGCATACTGCGAAAGCAACCAAAGAGTTTAAGGCAAAGAAGTGGAATGTGCTGCAATGGCCAAGTCAATCACCTGACCATAATCCAATTGAGCATGCATTTCACTTGCTGAAGACAAGACTGAAGGGAAAATGCCCCAAAAACAAGCAGGAACTGAAGACAGTAGAGGCCTGGCAGAGCATCACCAGGGACAAAACTCAGCGTCTGGTGATGTCTATGGGTTCCAGACTTCAGGCTCTCATTGACTGCAAAGGATTTGCAACCAAGTATTAAAAGTGACAATTAGATTTAGGATTATGTTAGTTTGTCCAATTACTTTTGGTCCCTTAAAAAGGGGGGGCACATATAAATGTTGTTGTAATTCCTGAACCGTTCATTTGAATTGGATGTAAATACCCTCAAATTCAAGTGGAAAGTCTGCACTTACAGCATATCTTGATTGTTTCATTTCAAATCCATTGTGGTGTTGTACAGAGCCAAACTGATAAATGGTGTCAGTCCAAATATGGACTAACTGTATGTGACCAAAATGGTAGAAATTGCAATTTTTGCTTTGTTAGACATACAGTAAACAGGAAGCCAATGCAAGTAAGTTAGGATATTTGCATCTGATTCTTACTTGCGAGTCCCCGTGATTAGTCTGGCAGCTCCGTTTGTACTTTCTGTAGACGAGAGCGAAGAAATTATAAATTATGTTTTTCATATCAAATAAATATTTAATACAAAAATTAAGGACACGTGTTTATTGGCACCATATCTAATTTTATATCATATCTTTTTGTAGATCTCCCTAAAGATGATCTGACTCTTCAAACACAGAGTGAAAGTCAAGTCTCCCTAGGTGTGATGCACCCCCAGTTCAATGTTCTCCACTATCCCCTGGGTCAACATGGAGTACCGGTCAACCTGCAGTCAGCAGCGCCATATGGAATGCCGCCTCAGGTCCCCATACACCTCCATTCTACAGTGCCTCTCCTACAGGTTCCTTGTGTGACAGCCCTCCCCCCTCCTCCCCCACCACCACCTCCCATGCAGCATGGCAGTCTAACAGCCGCCCAGCCAGATAGCCGCACCACACAGGTAAGTGAAAAGTGGATACTCCTCCTTATCGCATACTATTTTGGGTAGACAAGGGTTAACTGGGTAGCCTGGCTCTGCCCTCCTACGTACTTCCGTTCAATTTTGATTTAGCTTCTGTACTAAGTCTGGCCATTTCAAGTTGATTTTCTACCGGCCAATCAGCGAACAGAGGGAGTAGCTGAGAACGATGACGTTGATGTCATGCGCTAGTTTGTGTTGTAGTTCCGCGACGGAGAAAGATGCGAGCGAGCTAAAGCCGGAGCAAGAACAAGTTTAGCTGAGTTTTGTTGGTGGTCATGATGTTGTGCACGGGGTTCGGGAACAGTTTGGTTTTCCAGCTATGGCAGCTAGCTCTGTTACAGTAGTGGTGAAGGAATTGGCTAAGCCGAACGCTAGTGATTGGTTATGGCAGATCAGTGGCTCTAGGCAGATCCAATAGTTTTAAACTTCAACAGAGTACCCGCCTACAAGGAAGTCAACGCTTGTCAATGGAGCGAGGCCAGACTCTGTACAAATAAAACGTACGATAGTCTGGTTAGGACCAGGCTATTAACAGGGTAGATCACTAAGAAAGGTTAATTGTGCAAGATTTCTCTCACTGAGTGTTTTTGTAGGGTTTTACGAAGCCTAGTCTACTGTGTACCCTATAATAAAAGCGTTATTTTTTTAATTCAAGTTGTTGTCAAGGTCTGTAAGGAGTACAGTTTGTTTCCCAATTTCACACGACAATTTAAGCAACCGGGGTGAGGCTGCCACACAAGCGGGGGTTCAGAGGTGCCATCAGCCACAAAAGACATAATGTAGCTAACGAAACCGCAGCGTAGATGCTGCTTTATTGTTTTGAGGCAAAAAATCGATGCAGGTTGAAACTATATTTTAGCCTGGTTTTCCAGTAAAACGTGAGATACAACTCACGATGAAATAATGAGTTATAACTTAAATATATTATTATATGCTACAATAAGTCAGCAAAATAGTTTATCATTGAAAAAGCCACAGTTTGAGAATTGAAAGGTAGTCGTGCTAGCTAGCAACTAGTGAATTATTTATGTGTTTAGGGGGGCACAACCTAAATCTGGTGGGGCAATGCTGTAAAGTAACTGAGTGACCAAGAAGGCCAAATGCCAAACAGTTTTGGTTCATTTGGTCAAAGTCAGTCGCCTAAATAAATATAAAAAAATAAATATTCTCATAATGTATAAATCACTAAAACTGATGCATAAAATGTAGATCCTGAAAGTGTTTTAAGATTGCCTCATTTTTAATGAAGTGCACAAACAGGACACAACACTGTAGGCTTGCATTGCTTGCTAACTGCACAATACACATTTGTTTTTATGTCGTCTTAGCAAAACCAGGCTGAAAGGCTCTGCAAATGGCAGTAAGTGAGGCTAATATGCTACTCTATATTATCCAACAGGACAATAGCTCAAATAATATTTATTGTGGAACAATAGCAATATCTCAACTATAGTGCAACAATAACATTTCAACTACAACACATTGAAAAACTGCATCATATTATCTGCAACATAAATATTTTGTGGGTGCAGTCTTATACAAGACCGTGTGACAGCAGGATCTCAAATACAAAATCCAGAACGTTTCCAGGGACCATAACAAGTAATGTACACATTTTTATGCCCTTACGCCAAGTGAAAAATGAATCCCGTACAATCAGTAAGTGACACCGTGAGTGTAGCCATCGTAGCAGTGGTAAGAGAAGCCATGTGTTTGAGGGCAGTTTCAGCAATAGCCATTACAACCAGCGTGGAAAGCTGGTGGGTGGCCATGTCTAAGGCTGCAGACAGGTCGAAGAGAACCAGGACAGTTGAGAGGTCAGAGGGTCTAACTGTTAAGGGAGCCTGTTGTGTTTGGATTTGAACTTATATTGGTGAGGGTCTAGCAGGTTGCTCTTGGTTAGGAAGGGAGATAAAAAAGAACACTAAAATAGCTCTTTCCAGGGTTTTGTTAAATAATTATAGCAGTAACACCAAAGTATTTCCAGCTCCTCGGGGCTGAGGACAGCCTGGGGGTAGAGAACAACAGTTGGGTTCCACAAAGTGACGACTCCTGAACAGAAATTAATTGAGGTAGCAGGAAAAACTGGTCCGAGAGACAATTTCAAGGAGAATGAGAAGTAGCAGGGTTTCCGCGGGGTCTTAAAAAGTCTAAAAGAAATGTCTGTAAATCAGGTCTAAAAAAGGTTTTACCCTTGTTGATTTCCAGAAATGCTGGCTGCAGAAACTTATTACAAAGTAGCAAAATAATATTGAGTCGTAGCCTACAAAGCGGAGCTCTAGAGTCTGCTACAAAACCATCAGAACGCTACCCTCAGAACGTCAGTTTGGTGTGTTGTAGTTCTTTCTGGGGGATATTGGTGATGGTACGCGGTAATAAATCTACAAATCAATCCAATACCTGCCCGTGAAAATACCTCCCCGCAATACGCGAAACCAGCCATGATCCAGCCATGTCTCGTTGAAAGTACACTTTCCTATTTTCAAAACAAACCGAGGAGACGCTGCAAATGCAATACCTGCCCACGAAATACGTCTGCGTCTCCTCAGAGTTTGTTAAAGTTCGGCTAGTGGAAAATGGTAAAGTGTACTTTCAACGAGACATGGTTAGATCACAGCGATTTCCTAAGCAGTATCCAGCTCCAGGTACCAAGCTCACTGCAAACTTTGCCCAAAAAATATTCAATTAGGGACTCTGGGTGCGAACGCGCTGCAGTTACATGCCAGAGCGGAGTGAAAAGCTACACACACTCACTTTTCTTTCTCTATTTGAGGGAAAGTTTGTTTTAGCCTTTTTTCATTTTTAGGGTAAGGTTTTGGGCATTTGGTACATTGTGTGTGGAAGGTTACTAATGTGGTTGCTTTAAATCTGTAAATGAAGTTCATGCTTTTTCAATGACTGAATTTATTGAAATATACGTTTATTTTTGTATTTTATTTTAATAATTTCTCTCTAATGCGTCGCGTAGGCTTTTAAATTTCAATCTTTATGGTCTTACAATGTCTTAAAAAGGTCTTAAATTTGACTTACTGAAACCTGCAGAAACCCTGAGTAGACCCTATGTACCTTTGTCAGGCCCTAGATCCTAAGAGTGTGTGAAAAGCAATAACCTATGAGCGTATACAGAGCATCAGGATTGGCGGTATTGATATTTGAGATCCATCTCTTAGTAAGAGTAACAAACTGATGTTGCATCTCTAAATGGGCCTTCATGAAATCTTCATGATAAGCTTTCTGGACAGTGTAATGCCAGTTATTGGAAATCAGGGATTGGGGGCTAAACTAGGTTAGCGTGTGTAGTAGTCAGTGATGCCAGTAACGCGCTTCTTAGTAACGCGTTACTCTAATCTGACCACTTTTTTCAGTAACGAGTAATCTAACGCGTTACTATTTCCAAACTAGTAATCAGATTAAAATTACTTGTCCAAGTCACTGTGCGTTACTATTTTGTCATTAATAGTCAAATATATATTTGATTTCTTCTTGTGTCTCTGGGAGTGAAGTCATGTAGCGTATGCGACAATTTAGTCATGTTTTCAGCATGAGGGTCACGTCACGTGTATATAGACTAAATAGACCTACTACGCAGCGACACAAACAACGGAGGAGAGAGAGAGATGCGCATTTTCGAGTTGGAAATACAATCACTATTTTGAGTATTTGTTAGCTAAAGATGGAAATATCAAGGTTTGTTGTACACTCTGTGCTGGTGGCGACAAAGTGCTATCAAGCTACAAAAACACGACGTCAAATTGGAAGAAACATTTGGAGTCGCAGCACTGCACAGTCAAATTGACATAGCAAATCCCGTTTCTGTGAATGAGGTACAACCACTGGTTACTCGCTCCACTGTTTCACTCATAACATGCGATTACAACATGAGATTGGGCCAAAGTTACAAATGTAGACATATCAGGCTACATGTGGTGTTACACACTTGTTTTGTTTTGTAAAACCACTTCTCTAATGCTGTGAATAACAGGTACAATGTGCATAAAACATGTTGCAAATAATTTAATAGTTACATTTATAAACAATGTAGATCATAAGTAGTAAGTCTTGCCATTACAGTGTTAATATGTCAGGTCAAGAAAGACTCATTATTTATTTTGTATAAAATAATGTAGCCTTTTTTTAGGAAATAGTTTTTAAGTTCAACTTAAAATTAATGAAATATTCTCTATTTTATGTAAATGAGTTAAACGCTACAGTCGGCCAATCAAATAGTTTTCTTGTAACGTAGCAACCTTTCATCATGGTCAATATTTCTAGCTTTCAGAGTTTCAAGATGAAGGAAAAACAAATTGTATGTGTGGCTGCACAACCAGTCCTGTTCAATATGTAAAATATTATAAAAAATGCATGCCACAGTTGCCAATTTTGTCTGTGTTCCTGGTATGTTTTTTGTACTTTTAAATTCAGTCTCATCACATTACGTTGTTCCATGCTAGCTAGCTAGCCCAGCCGGCACACAACCGACTACTATTACGATAAATGTATAAATTACATTACATTTATTCATTTAGCAGATGCTTTTATCCAAAGCAACTTCCAAGCGAGATCTTTACAAAAGAGCATAGGTCCCTGATCATAACAACGAGATACAGGTCCAAAACATTGCGAGTAGCCAAACATGAAGCATACATTGTGAAAAGCAAATAAGTGCCAATGGGGAGAACCATAACAGCATTTAGTTAAACAAGTTACAAATTAAATAACATGAACCGCAAGAGTGTACCGGTGGGAAAAAAAGCAAGCAACAATAATATAATATAATTCACAGCTAGTACAATAGGTTAAATAAGTTAAACAACAAGAGGAACAAGTCCCTCAGGAAGAGTCATTGTGTTCCTGGAGGAAGCTAACATCGGGTCCAGCAAATCATTCCTAAGTACCGTTGTACTCCCGGAAGAAGTATGTCTTAAGCCTTTTTTTGAAGGTGGGGAGATAGTCAGTGTCTCTGATGGAGGTGGGGAGGTGATTCCACCATTGGGGGGCCAGACAGGAGAAGAGCTTGGGTTGGGAGCGGGGCTTGAGAGGTGGGACCACCAATCGGTTGTGAGAAGAAGACCGTAGGTGGCAGGTGGGGGTGTAATAATTACACTAACACAAGTCTGCACCTGAGGAAAATATGACAAAAAAGACAGTACTGTTGTGTTTAGATAAGATCATGCTACATCTAGCCAGTGTATCGGATGTCTTGCATTGTGTGTAAAAGTTGTATTTTGATTGATATTGCGAGTACATAAACCCAATTTTGCATGCTTGGCCATGACACTGAAACTACAACAGTGACCTTGGAGAACTACCACTCTGCATTCACTTGTCTGACATGCCCCCCAAGTGTGGTGCATATGGGAAGGCAAGCAAGAGAACATTAAATAACGTGTACATGCACCATTAGCCTATACAGTATATAAACAACAGGTATTTGAATTCCATTGCTTTGTTAGGCATCAGCAAACGAAGACTTACTTGCTGGACAACCATTCAATTGGCATTTCACAAATACCTTTTTGGGGTATACTGTCATTTAGAAGCAAATATTCGTATCTGTTTTACTATGCCAATACGGCCAGGTGAGCAGTGCTGGTGGGCATGACATTGAATCAGCTTCTTTATAGATCAGTACCAGTGTTTTCCACAGATACTAAAGCAATTTGCGGCGGTGGGTCGTTACACAACTTTTTAAATTAAATATATATGTATTAGCTATGTTGGATGCTGTCCTCCTCTCCCACTCTTTCTTCAATGCCTAACGAATCTCTCTTTCTCTTCCTGACCCTGTATTTACGCTTGAGCAGCACTGGTTGAAGCCTGAAAATATTGTAAACAATTTCTGCATATTCAGGTAGCAACGCTAGCTAGTGCTAAATAACAATTTAGCTGTTTGACGCCGGGTAAGTAGGGCTCGTGAGACAGCTCACCAAAAGAACGATGGGAAAGCCACTTGTCTAGCAGATTAAGACATGTTCGTAGATACCGAGCGAAAAGTAACCTCAACGTTCCTAGACTTAGCTACGGTACTAATGCTGAAGGGTCGCTGATATCGCATAGCGTCGTTGCTAATGTGTGATGATGTTGTGACGTTGTGACTGTGTGTGTGTGTGTGTGAGAGACGCGTGAGTGACAGAGAGACAGAGGTAGAGCAGGGAAAGGAAATGCAGCTGAACGAATACGCTGCGTATTTTAGATAGCGTTAAAAATATATATATAACGAAGCGCAATATGTGGTGACCGGTGTTGATTCTGTGGCGCACCGCCACAAATTAGTCTACAGGTGATTATTAGAATATCATCAAAAAGTAGATTTTTTTCACAAATTCCATTCAAAAAGTGAAAAGTGTATATTATATTCATTCATTACACACAGACTGATTCAAATGTTTCTTTTTGAAAATTTTGATGGTTTTATGGTCAGGCAAGTTTGCTGGCCAATTAAGAACATGGATACCATGGTCCTTAAACCAGGTTGGCACTGTGTGCAGGTGTTGGAAATTGTGTGCAGTCCTGTTGGAAATTGAAATCTGCATTATAAATTGAGAATATTCTAATTATATGACAAGCACCTGTATGTGTGGGAAATACTGAGTACAAAATAATTGTGATTTAAGGCGTTTACTTGTGCTCATTAAAAATGTGCACAGATTCCTTGTCGGTTTCTTGAGGCATGGATACATATGAAAACATTTGACTGATCAGAAAGAGACTATGTATGTCATAACTAGAGGTGGTCATAGATTTTTTTTTATCTAGATTAGGGCTGCAGCTATCGAATATTTTAGTAATCGATTATTCTACCGATTATTCCATCGATTAATCGAGTAATCGGATAAAACATACATTGCTCAATTGAAAAGTAATTATAAATAAACATGAGAAAATAACACATGTCAATTAATAATAAACAACCAATTTGTTTCGACAAAGATGGGAGATGAATCCTGTTCATATTTTGAATTTGTTTTCAATCCTTGTAAAATGAACTCGCCTAAAGATGCTAAATAAATTGAGAAAAGGGAAAAACTTGCAGAAATGTAGTTGCTGGAACTCTTTTCAAAACTGGAAAGTACTTGTGGAAGGACAGTGGAACAGTAAAGAGCGTTGGCCAATCGGATTGGTTACTTGTAACGTAGCAACCGTTGGTCTTTGGCAACATTTATAACCTAGAATCTAGGTTTCACGTTCAAGGTGGAGGAGAAACTAATCATGTGTGCCTTCACACCCAGTCATGTTCAGACACTGAATTTAAAGATGACATACAAATCATAATCCATGGTGCAAGGTTGCCGATGTTGCCGTTGTCCCTGGTGAGTTTGTTATACTTTTTAATTGAATCTCGTCACATTACGTGACTTTGTTTTGCGACTACAAAAGCTACTCGAACTCAGATTTAAAAGCTGCTGCTGCAAAAAGCTACAGTATTGTGGGTATAAGATCATGCTACATTTAACCAGCGGATCATTTCTAGCAAGTGTGTCAAAGTGGTATTTGTACAGTCGGTATTAAAACCGTAGGCGTGAATAATGCATGCATCATCATCCATCTGACTTTAGCCGAAGCGAAGCTAGCGAGAGAATGGAATGGGAGATTTCCTACAATAAGCTAGATACTGCTTCAAATTGAAAACGGAGAAGATATTTAGAGTAAAGACAAGTTACTTAACATATGTGTTCAATATCGTCAATTAAAAGTAAAAACGTTCCAGTTACGAAGCGTTTGTTCCTTGGATTAACGCCATCTGCAACAAACATTTAGCGTTAGCTACAGTAGCAAGCTACCCCAGCCCGGTTTGGCTGTTCGTGACGGTCAGCTACTGTATGACATGTCTTCATGTCTTGAGTCTCGATTTGTGCAGTTTCTGAAAAATTAAATAAACGATGACTCGAGGCAAAAAAAAATTAATCGATCCTTTTTTGTAATTGAATTACTCGAATCAATCGATGAATCGTTTCAGATCTAATCTAGATTAATCTCACTGTAATCTTGGAATTAATCTAGTAGATCAGTGGTTCCCAAACTGGGGTGCGCGCACCCCTAGTGGTGCGCAGACTGACCACCGGGGGTGCGCGAGAGAATGTTTGTAATGGCGAGTGAAAAAAACATAATATATTTTTTACGTATTTAACTGAGGTAAACTTCTACGACAGCGTTAGGGCCGATTTGTTTTGTTGTCCTCTGATTGATTAAACATATTTCAATCTGTATAGTTTATAAATAGTCTCGGTAAGTCAGATCATTGTATGTGGAATGTTTAGTTTGGATCGATCGGAATTCATTGATATAATGTCAATAGACTATAATATTTGTTTAATAGGTAACGTACTAGTCTTTATATTCTGTTATATGCTGTGTCGGGAGCATGATGGTAATTGTTTACGTTTTGTGTTGTTTCAGCACCACTCTCATTTCACTTTCATGTAAACTCGCTAGCAATAAATCGGCAAAAAGAAAGCCGTTTGAAGAGTTGTGTTCTGACAGACACACCGGGAGCGAACAGAAAGCACGAACCAGCTGCACATACACCCTATCTTAGTTCCTCACCTACACTTATATTCAAAAGTATAATTTGATCAGGCATCCATTACTGCAGGCTTGGTAAGTGGCGGCGTGCAATTTGGCTAGGTATACATCCGCGCTAAAATATCAAGGTGAAAGTCATCATAGCTTGCGTAGTATAGACCCAGCACGTTAACGCCGATAACGGCCCACCACTAGTCATAATATTTGTAAATAAACAGAACAAATTGTGTGGCGGTCAGGCTCCTGGCCAACAATTTGATACCCTTTTTCCAGTTTAGGATCAAATCCCCCTGCAGACACATGTAAAGAAAAATGTTACCTGCACATTTGTAGGGAAGCGGTGGCTGAGCGGTTAGGGAATTGGGCTTGTAATCTGAAGGTTGCCAGTTCGATTCCCGATTACGTTGTGTCCCTGGGCAAGGCACTTCACCCTACTTGCCTCGGAGGAATGTCCCTGTACTTACTGTAAGTCGCTCTGGATAAGACCGTCTGCTAAATGACTAAATGTAAATGTCATTTTTGATCTGATGTATAACATGGGTAGGAAATATAACAAATAATATAGTAATTCTAATTTAGTTTAACTGTTTTGCTTTGGTTCAGGTCAGTCACATGCATGCGATCACCCCCCCCTTTCATTTCTGTGTAGTTTGCCCTCATCTCATATACAGTGCTTAATATTTTTAATAAAATAAATTGAATCTGGTGTGCATGGCCCACAGAATGTGTAGGCTGGCTGCATGTTCAAGTCCAGGGACATGTTGCTCGGCTCACATAGTCATATTCTGCAAGGGACTGGGAGAAGATGGAGGGCAAGTAACAACAAAAGCGTCCCATGTCAGGGATCAACGTAATTTTTTTTTAAACTTACTGGCCCCAAGACCATTTTTACTGGCCCCCTTCCAAAAGTTGTAACTTATCATTGTTACAACAAAACCAAAGACTTAGATGTTATTCTGTACACATGTTTAACCATTTATAAAACACACCCTGGGTATAAAAATAACAAAAATGAAATCACATTTCTAGTAATACAAAATAAAAAAGGTAATAGTCAGCTAAATTATTTACTTTTTAACCTCAAACATGACGTGCTCTATCCCCTGCTGACAGCCATCTCTGCACAACTCTGTCTGGCTGGAACTGGGAAACCTCTGGTCCCTCAATGCTAATATATAAAAGCTTCCATAGCATTTAATCAGTACGATACTGATTACCCAAGTCGACACCATTCTTCTGCTGCAGTTCAATAGCCTGGGGGAACAAGGCGAACGGCTGGCCCATCTTAATTACGTGATATGCCATTGTTATATGCCGTTGATATAAGTCGTGCAATAACACGATGGGCATCTGCATTTAACTTCCTGACAAGCATTGTCAACGGCTTGGAAGATGGATTGTTAACCATCCGTTTATCTGTCACGCAAACCAGGTGCTGTCTGTTATTAGCATGGCTAGTCAGTGATTGTTTTTGAAAATTGTCGGTGCCTGTGTAAGAAGATCCACTTTTGTCTGCTTTAGACGGGAACATACGACAGACAACACAGTGCATCTTAGTTCCATTAAAAAAGTTGCTTCCATTTAAACTTGTAGCCAGCCCTATTTTGGGGGGGCTGGATTAATTTATCTTCCTAAAACCCACTAGAGGACACAATTTAAAAGGATATTTTCCCAAAAATTCTTCTGGGAGAACATGCCCCCAGACCCCCCCTATTTTTGCAGGGTCACAGGAAAAATAATAGGTTTTATCTAGGGGCTTAGCCCCCCCAAAAGTGGGAACCTAGATTCGACCTGCTCGTAGCTCACCTTTGCTGCCATCTTTATTTATGTCTTTATTCACCTTATTCCGGAAGTCGCGATGGGCACGGCCATCTGCGTATTCTCATTTCCTGTTTGTATACTTTCCGTTTTAAAACAGTACTATAAGAGAACGTCTTAAACAAGCTTTGGTACACATTTAAGGCTAATAAAGATGCCCAGCGTCAACTGTGCAGTTAGTGGCTGCCATAACAACTGGAGAAAACAAAATCAGACCCTGTCTTTTGATTGTTTTGACCATGGAAAGAACTGGTCCGAGTGCATCTAAATGTAATGTAACTTGTCTAGCAGATTAAGACATGGATTAAGACAAACGCAGCGAACAAATTTGTTAATAGATGCGTCTTTCTAATTGCCATTAGATACGAGGGAAGATTACTAGTGCATTAGCAAATATGCCCTGCAGTGAAATCGTTAGAACATATTATGTTTGTGGCTAATGTAACGCCTACTTATAGCAGCAAATCAGAGCAGCGATCTGACCGGCAAACAAACTATATAAATACTTAAAAGTCGTTTTCAAGCCATCCAGTGAAAGGGTGTATTGGTGACTTGTTGTAGCACACGAACATAGCACAACTGGCACAAATCCACCAACCTTATATAATGTTTTAGCAGCGGGACTTTTCGGCAGTGCTCCATTGAATTGAATGATATCCCCGGCAAACAGGAAGTTCGAATACAACGGAACAAAAAAATGTGGGCGGGGCGGAATAAGGTGAATATACTTTATTGTCTCGCGCCAGTTGTAAAAAAAATGCATTGAGATTAGAGAATTACAATTCGACAACCACTCGTCACTCACTACTCAACTCTTGATTTGCCAACTGTGCGCCCAGAGCTGCAAAGTTATTTATGCATTTAGCAGATAGCAAAACATATGACGGATGTTAACTTTTACAAACCATTTTTTTTTCAATCAATAATCAGCAGTGGCCCGATCGGGACAGTCAGTTGCTAGTTTAACTGTCCCGACGTTACTTTTTACTGGCCCCGGGCCATCGTTATTGTCGAGCCCTGCATGTTCAATCCTAGTACAAGTCTTATTTTTAATGACTCATTTTCCCAGACTTAAGCTCACTAACTGTTATTTGTAGATTTCTTCAATGACCTCGTACCAACTTTAGAAGGTAACTTGAGTGATCGTTCCAACCCATTGTCTGTTTCTTATCTTTGAGTTCAACTCTCATCATTCATAGCACAACATACTCCTCAATAGGTGTGACAAATGGGCACATGTTATTATTAAGTGTTTGAATCTCTTTTGGTATTCAATGCTGATAAAAAATATATTCTGGACAAATTACATTTTAGATAAAATATTTTCCATTGGTGAAAGAGAACCACACACGTTTCACAATAACATGTTACTTATGAGTAAGGTAATGTATTCAAACTTAGCACTAGTCTGATTTTATATGAATTTTCTGTATCTTGCCTTTGATGTTTATAATGGGGGTTAGTCAGAAACAGTAAAATCTTGACTCAGCTATTTGACTACTCTAAGAATCTATTTTTATTATAAACTTAAGAAATTAATACTTTTTTTCCATACTATATGTAGATTTCCTATTTAAAGCAAAAATATGCTTAATTATATTTGCATATCATAAAACCAGTGTGGTACAGAGTATAGGTTGCATCAAAATTTCTGTGCAAATGTTTGCTTTTTATTGGAATATATTACAACTAGGTTTGGTCATAACTTTTATTTAACATTTTGATGATACAAACTTAACCACTGCCTAATGAGCCCAATCCCTATTATACCACACGAGATTTGAACTGAGTTGCTTCAGCAACTACTTGAAACTGAGATCAAAATCAACTTTGAAAACATATTTGGCTATCTCTTTGTAGATGATGAGCAGCATGGCAAGCCATGGAAAAGCACCCTTCCTGCTCATCAAATCTGATAGTGCCCCCAAAGCTCATTCCTTGTCCAGCCAAGCTGTGCCATCCTCCACCACTCACCCAGGCCAGCACAGCAAGGCCCATGCAGACAGCTCCAAAAAGGAGAAGGTGGGTCACAATAATGGTGAAATATTCCACAATGCATTGTCTGCAACCAGTCAACGTCATCAAATGCTTGGTTTCTTTCCTTTTAGATTATATTCCATGTGTGTACTGTAGCCATTCTCAGTTACCGTTTGCTTAGGTTTGTTTCTACATTGAGTAATTGTTTTTTTGTATGGTTTAATAATAAACCTTCAACACTATAAGCGCTGAGCCGGTTTACCCTACCTATAGTGCCTTTAGGGGCCTGAGTCTTCAGCGAGGACATTGTTACTGACACGTAATGATAGATGGCGCTTTTTGCAAGGAGCAAAGTCAAGGCCGGAAAATGAAGTTGCCTTTGCATTTATTTACATGTTAGTCAGTGATTATTTCATTTGAAAGTTCATTGTCTAGCCCTTCAATCATTCAGCAAAATGTAATTTATTGGCTAAAGAATGTCAGACAAGTTGTGGTTTTAGACGGCAGTTGGTCTAAAGTAGCCCGACATTATCAACATTTTATAGTAATCTGACAATATTGCGTTGTCCCCAGTCAAAAGTATAAACACACGGACATCATATATATTCAATGGTCTAATTAGATCCAGTTGTACTGGCAAAACATGTACTGTTCTTCATGTATTGTCAAGACAGATCCAAGTATTGCAAAAATGAAAGCGTAACAGGATAAAATATATAGATAATAGGTAACATAGCAGGCAATGGAATTTTATTTCAACTATTACTGTAACACTGGGACTCCAAACATTCCAAGTGTGGATGGCCAGTTACAGAAGAACAGTGTTCCGTATGTGTCAAACTAAAGTGTTACACATAGGCGGCCTTTCTATACAACTAGCCTGACAGCCTAGCCTGATGTTTTTTCCCCTTTACATCTACTGACTAAATAGAATACATAGGTTAATCTAAGGCATTGTATTGTGCACAGAATTTCTTATTTTTTCTGAGCTGTTAAACCGTGAATGCATCTTTCAGGCTGTTGAAAGGTGCAATATCCCATTCCCCCTTCTAGCGATTAATCGCTCAGTGAATCAATGGATTTGGTCTCAACAGTTCATTTCTACTTTGTCTACTTAAATTTACCCAACATTCAAAGCATTCCATTCTGATACTTACAGCTCAAGAATACATTAAATGTATTGTTAGTTTCACGCACTATATATAGAATATGGGCATTCATTGCAGCAGAAAATTTAAAATGCTCATTTACTAATTTATACCTCTCAATATTTCAGAAATGCTATTGTAAGCTATTTTATTGAATAGGCCATTATAATGTTAGGCAGGTATTATAAAAGGGGTACTTTGATTGTGAAGGGGGAAGTTGTTTTAAATAGAGTGGAGACAATAAAGTTTGGCCTGCCAGATCAAGTTGTCACGGAGCCCAGTAGTCTTTCCGTGTGTCTTTTGTGTAACTACTGCACAGTGCCCGTGATCCAGTTGGTGATTAAGATGTCTGTGAAACACAAATACAGATTCCTTGAAGTATAGACAGTGTATAGTTCCTGTGATAAAATTGGTGGCACACACACAGATTCCTAGAATTATAGATCGGGCACAGTGCCCGCGATGGTGTCAGTGACACGCACAGATTTCTGGAGTTATTGAAAGATAGTGCAGTGTTCATGATGCAGCTGGTGATAATTTCTTCTCAGTGGTTTTAGTGCCTATATTTCTCAGATGCCAATTGAAACTAGAGAGGGTACAATTTCTGTGGAAATTGTAGGGTGTGCTTGCTTGCGTCGGTTGCAGGTGGGTCCGTCCCCTTAAGTTTTTCCCTTCTAGTGATATTTTCAAGCATTTAGCCTACTCATATTGGGTAATTCATTAAGAACACCCTTTGAAACAAGCAAACCCCCTTTGAAACAAGCTACTGTAACAACATTGTCACTGGCAATATTTCAGATGGAATCGCAATTCAAACAGTACCGTCTGCTAACTGAAATAATGCCCCCCAAGGGGGAAATGGCTAATTCAAAAGAAGTTTGCTAGAGGCAAGCTGGCTGCTATTGCTATAGCCACACTTCACTGGTTGTTTGAAAGTGCCGGATGAGGACATTAATACCAAATTACTTAGATTGATTCTTTGGTACTACACACTGCCAGTGGGCGACCGAGTCTGACTCTGAGGCTAACGTCAAAACACGATGCGGTCTCACTCAAATTCCAAGTTTTACACAATTCGCAATCTCCATATCTTTAGCTAAAGAATTTGAGTGAGACCGCGTCTTGTTTTGATGTTAGCCTCAGAGTCAGACTATCTATGGTGTGTACTGTCTTCAGCTTCCACAGCTAAACTTTATGACATAGTTACGTTCTCATTTCCGGCTCTAATGTCAAACTTATTTATGTTTTTGGGGGGTGTATGACCCACACTCGCTCAAATTACAAAGACTTTCACAACCTAAATCAAAAATCTGAGATTGCAGTTCCACTCGAAATCGCTTTCTTAATAAAGCCTAATGGTTGGGATTTTTTGGGGGTTGGATTTTTCACTCATCTAAACTCCAATTTGCGTGCTAAAACGTCTCCATGCGTTGTTGCTAACGTGTGCTGACGTAGTGACGTAGGCTAGCACTAAGTACCCTTCGTTGACAGAAGACACTTTTCCACAAAAACGTTGTAACCTCCTAAACTGTGCAACGGAACGTAAATAAAAATACTAGCAACTCAATCAGGACCAAGACGAAACTTTTTACACCAACGTTTTCTATGTAGTCGGATGCTTAGGGGGGGGGCAAAAATAAGAAGATATATGGAGAGAACAAAGGTTGTGCCCTTGCCGGAGGCAAAGCACGCCCAATGATGTCATCTTGAACAAATCCTTGTTCAACCTCCACATCTATTCTAGTCAAATTGCCAATGCTGTGATGGCTTACATTCATTTAAATTATTATGTAACCTTCATTTGTCTGCTGTTTCCTATGTTATAAATTGCTTATGTTATTTTTATTAAAAACTATATTGGTTCTCTGTAAAATTGTCTTACCAGCACAAACTAAAAAAATAACAGAAGTCATTACATGTTAACTTGTGTATGCATCTCATTGAATCGCATCGTGTCGAATCGCACTGCATCGCAATAGGGGTGTATCGTATCGCATTAGTAGTTGCTTTTATGTATCTTTAATGTATCGGATCGTTGGCAGTGCATCAAGATGTGTATCGCATCGTCCTCAGTGATGGAGATGCACATCCCTAGTGTGTAGGCATCCTATTTAGAGCTAGTGCTATCGATAACATTATTAGCTACAAATTAAGACAATACAACGTCTCAATTTAGCCGACTTAGAAAACCAGTGCCAACTAAAATTGGCTAGAAATTAATATACATTCATTTTCAATATGGCTATTTCATGTTGGATTAACATAAAATACCAGGGGCCTCATGTATAAAGGATTGCGCAGCTTTCATACCAGAAGCTGGCGTACGGCCAAAACTCGAAAATTTCTATGTAGGTACTTTTCATGTATAAGACCGATCGTACGCCAGGTCCTGCGCACCTTTCCTTTATAAATCACAACATGAGATTGACCGCACGTGAACGAGCCACTGACCCGCCTTGCCTCCTCCCATAAATTAATATGCAGATGGAATATAAATGTGCTCCTGAGGTCTGAATTAAAATGGCTAAACACGCAATAAAGAAAATGTCACAAACTGAGATCGAGTTTCTAACAACAGAGGTGGAGGCGAGAAAATATGTCCTGTTTGGCGGCCTGTCATCGGGTATTAGCAGGGGTTAAATTGGGATTTTCTATGTAGGGGGGGCTCTGACCGAGGGGCAAATTTCACAAATCTTTTGTGGATTATGCAGTAAATAACAGGCATGAAAACGGGTCAGGGGTGAAAAAGGTGAGAAGGATATTACCCCTCTAAGGGGGTCCGGGTGCATGCTCCCCCATAAGAAACATTTTATATTCCATATTTTAAAGCATCAATCTGATGCATTTTGAGATACTTCTTTTGCCAACCTGGGGAGAGCTGGAGAAACGTAACTTCAGCCATAAGTCATGAGGCTAGTTAGAGACTTCCATGGTTAATGCGAGCGAAAAATAGTTTTTGGAGCTTGATGTAAAACAAACAAACATCCGTTTGTCCATTGTAAAGGTAATACGTTTATGTTTCTTAGCCTGGTTTTCCACCTTTATATTGTCTCTATAGCTAGCTTTCCATCTGTCAGTGTCACTGTTGTGTGTAAGCGGCACTAAGGGCTGCATAGACGTTCATTTTATTAGTAGGCTAGTAAAAAAATATATAAGGCAAGCGGCCCTCCGGCCCAGAAGTTCTTCGGCCCATCGGGAGATCTCCCGGTGCTCCCGATGGCCAGTCCGGTGGACCACCTTACCTTCTGCCTTGTCAGTCCCCTCACCTCAAAATCTAGGTCCTTCCTAGTTCCTAAGTCTTCAAAGACGGTAGCGTAAACTTATAATTCTCGTGCGCGATATGCCTACTTCTCAAACTTTATTATTTAAACATTATTTAGAATTGTGTTTTAAAACAATATAGATTTGCAATGGAAAAGTTGTAAATGAGTAGGACAACATTGCTCGTGATGGACTAGGCAGACTGCCAAAATCGGCTGGAGCTGCTGCGCAGCAGATCTGCTGTGCAGAACTCCAGACCCGACCCCTTTGTGCCGGGGCTCCGCCCCGGACAGCCCCGGCCCAATTTAACCTCTGGGTATTAGCAACAACAAAAAAGTTGGCGGAGTAAACTGTCACTGGCCCATGCGCCCTTTCTTAAAAAAAAACCTGTGTAGCACTTTGAGATTTAGCTAAATATAAAGTGCATTACAAATACAAGGGCTGTAAATGCTGTGGGTTCGGAGAACCAAACCATGACAGAAATTAAGAAGAAATGGTCCGATGTAAATTAAGAAACGAGTGGTGGCGCATCGTAACAGCATGGCAGCTATAGGGTTAGTGATTTACTGAGTGACTTTGTCGTTCATTTGACACCTTCAAGTTTAACAGAACAGAAGTTATTAAGTGGTAGTGGCGGATTAAACAGTAGCCTATATATAGCGTTTCCCGTTTGGGTTTTAGCATTTTGATATGATCATCCACATTAATGATCAAACTTTTATTTGCATGTGTTTTGAATAGTCAACGTCTAGTAGACAGTAACTGTAGTGGAAACTTTATTGGGTGTGCCATGCCTTTGGAGAGCACAACCTTTGTTATCTCACATACATCTTATTATTATTGTG
Source organism: Mallotus villosus (assembly GCA_903064625.1). Lineage (NCBI taxonomy): Eukaryota > Metazoa > Chordata > Actinopteri > Osmeriformes > Salangidae > Mallotus > Mallotus villosus. Next base: position 57,499 of record CAEFZP010005304.1, read on the forward strand.
AGAATGCTGTTGTTTTCCTGTTTCTCTTTATTCTTATTATTCCAACTTCTTAGTTCTTCCGTAGGTTTTTTGGCCTTTAACTTGTCCTCCATACTTTCACCGATTCCTACAATTGTGTTATCAAAACGTTCAGCTCCTTTAGGAAATGTTGGCTATGACTTCTGGTATTTCTAACTTTTATACTTTTTTTAAATAATAAGGTTTTTGTGCTAATTAATCTCCCATTAAAAGTAATGGTAAATCCTTTCAAATCATTAAAAAGCTTCCTCCTCTTTCAAACGTAACTACTTCAGCATACTTTCAGCTAGAGACACCATTCAACCTTTAAAATGTTCACAAGACATTCAGCTATTCCCAGTTTTTTCAAATATTCAGCCAATTTTGAATTATGACAGTTTTAAATACATAACAAATGTTGCTCCTTCTTGAGTTTTCGAATGAGCAGCGAGCAAAGTGGCACAAGTAGACTTTTTTTTATACTGCCGGTAGAGGCGTATTTTTTACCGCACAGACACATACAGGATATCTATAGTTTCGGCAGAGTCTTGGGTCTTGGAAAATATCCTTATTTTTGGGATTGGACATATAGGTTTGCGTCTAGGTTAACTTGTTTGAGGTGTGGTTCTAGCAATATTTCGGTTATTGTCTCTTAAAATCGAGCTAGCGCGATGGCTCTCCATGACTAAAAACGGTTGGACTTCCACAATCGACCAAACAAGGTATGTACATTGAGCTTAAAGTGTACATAATCTAGCTAGATCGTTTATTTGAGCAACTTTCCCCAGAAACTGCAAAAATCGAGGCTCAAGACTGTCATAGCTGACAGTCACGAACAGCCAAACTGGGGCTGGGGTAGCTAGCTACTGTAGCTAACGCTAAGTGTTTGCTGCAGCTGGCGTTAATCCTAGGAACAAATGCTTCGTAACTGGAAAGTTTTTACTTTTAATTGACGATATTGAACACAGATGTTAAGTAACTTGTCTTTACTCTAAATATCTTCTCCGTTTTCAATTTGAAGCTGTATCTAGCTTACTGTAGGAAATCTCCCAATGCATCCTCTCTCTAGCTTTGCTTCGGCTAAAGATGGATGACAATGCATGCATTGTTCACGCCTAAGGTGTTAATACAGTCTGTACAAATACCACTTTGACACACTTGCAAGAAATGATCAGCTGGTTAGATGTAGCATGATCTTATCGTTTTCCATTCCTGCAGATTCCTGCTAAATGTGCCAAAAAACACCTAAACAGCATACCCAAAGTAAATTGAAAGCTGTTCTTGAACCATTTGGAGTACATGCATGTAAATAGTCTCTTTTGAAAGCTGACACTCTGAAGTTATGTCCCCTGTTGTCAGGACCCCTGTCAGTCCTACTGGTGTTGAGTTATAGCAGCTTAAACACAAGGCAAGTGAAAGGTTCTATTTCCGCCTAGTTTTTGTTTTGAAAACAGAGGCCTAAAGAGGCCTAGAGGTGGTAGGTATTAGCTGGAACACAGCATTGGACCACAGGTTGAACCTTACCCAATTCAAATCAAAAGTCAAACATAATACCACAATATATTCATATTTTACACATGTTTTTATAAGAGTACATCCATGCGTTTTCTAAAAGGGCCTTTTGGAGACTCCAAAATGACCCTTTGAACCAAGGTCAAATAAAAAGGTATTCTTTTTCATAATTGTTATCTCTAATGAAAGGTGGTACTTAGAACTATCATATATAATAGCTAAATCCCTCATTAGTATTACTGAAACACAAAAACTGAATTATGAACACATTGTGTGCTTTATCTGATTTCCAGGATTGGCGCACAAAGAACACTGATTCTGTCAACCAGATTGCGCAATAGACTTTTATTTCGAAGGCTCCACAGAAGCTTGACATGTTTGGTATTAGCGTTTGCAGCATTTCCTTAGCTACAAGGCTAACAAGCTCATTTCAGAGCCATTCAAAGCCACGTGTTAGATATTCGTGTATAACGAGTGGGGCGGGACGCACAGACCTAGTTGGCTGTAGAGGGCTTGTCAACAGGGCATGGAAGCTCTTATTGGGTCAATCTTGGTGTCAATCGAAAGGGGAGGGTTCAACGGACATTTTGATGTCTTGTTTTCGAGGATACTATATTGGCAAGCGGAGAAAATATTACCTTCAAGTGAATAAGGTATTTCTTTCGTCGCTAACTAGCATAATGAAACAAAGGATTTTAGCTATTTATGAATGTATTAGGACAAACTTTTGAAACATGGTCAGATACTTTGGACCTTTGGGAATGTAACCAGCCCAAATTACCAACGTTTGATGGACTTGTTTGCATAACTGGACCATATATGAACCGTCGAGTGTGAGTAAAACTTTTTTCGTTTGGTGGTGAATTTATATTCGTGACCGGACAAAGACGTTAGATGTACTTGCTGTTGCGACTTGATATTGAAAAGGTTTATTTCAATGGAAGCACAAGAATCGTAGCTTTCCAATGATGTGTCATTTGTGTAGCAGTCTTAAAAATATATTAGTTAGAATTGAGTGCGTTATACTTGAGGGACGGAGGGGCAGCGTTTCTGTTCCGCGGGCGGGACAACATCACGAAAAAAGTTAATACCCACAATACTGTAGTTCAGTTTTTTGCAGCAGCAGCTTTTAAATCTGAGTTCGAGTAGCTTTTGCAGTCGCACAACCAAGTCACGTAATGTGACGAGATTCAATTTAAAAGTATAACAAACTCACCAGGGATAACGGCAACATTGGCAACCTTGCACCATGGATTATGATTTTTATTTCACTTTTAAATTCAGTGTCTGAACAGGACTGGGTGTGAAGGCACACGTGATTAGTTTCTCCTCCACCTTGAACGTGAAACCTAGATTCTAGGTAATAAATGTTGCCAAGGACCAACGGTTGCTACTTTACAAGGAACCAATCCGATTGGCCAAGGCTCTTCACTGTTCCACTGTCCTTCCACAAGTACTTTCCAGCTCTGAAAAGAGTTCCAGCAACTACATTTCTGCAAGTTTTTCCCTTTTCTCAACTTATTTAGCATCTTTAAGTGACTTCATTTTATAAGGATTGAAAAATAATTCAAAATATGAACAGAATGAATATCCCATCTCCTTCTTTAAACCTTCTACTTTTTCTGCTTGGACTTATAACTGTTTTTCAGCCATTTAATCAATTGTGCCTTTTTTCCCAGCAAGTTCAATTCATTCCAGTGTTGTCCTTTTACCTTCAAATTCGTTCAACCCAGACTTTAGCAACTGGTTTTCGGCTAAATTTTCACATTTTCCTGCAGCTCATCTTTCTGCCCTTTTTGGTTTGCATTTTTCTTCTCTTTTCTGTAGTTTTATGCCTTCGTCCAGCTCCAGCCCCTTTCAAAAATACCTTTCGGGCACTTTGAAGCTTCAGCTTATAACTTTCTACTACATTTTCACAATGTTCAGCTTTTTTAGCATGGTCAGCTATCCCCATTCAGGTTTTCAGCATTTTCACTGCTGTTTCGCAGGAACAGCCGTTTCTAGTTATTATTCCAACTTCTTAGTTCTTCCGTAGGTTTTTTGGCCTTTAACTAGTCCGGCATACTTTTACAGATTCCTACAATTGTGGTATCAAAACGTTCAGCTATGACTTATGGTAATTCTCACTTTTATACTTAAATAAGGTTTTTGTGCAAATTATTCTCCCATTAAAAGTAATGGTAAATCCTTTCAAATCATTAAAAAGCTTCCTCCTCTTTCAAACGTAACTACTTCAGCATACTTTCAGCTAGAGACACCATTCAACTTTTAAAATGTTCACAAGACATTCAGCTATTCCCACATTATTCAACTTTTTCAAATATTTAGCCAATTTTGAACTATGACAGTTTGAAATACACTAAAATGTTTGCTCCTTCTTGATTTTTATGAATGAAAAAATACCTTTTGGGCACTTTGAAGCTTCAGCTTATAATTTTCTACTAAATGTTTACTGTTTTCAGCTTTTTTAGCATGGTCAGCTATCCCCATTCAGGTTTTCAGCATTCCCACTGCTGTTTCGAAGGAACAGCCGTTTCTAGTTATTATTATTTTTGCCCCCCTAAGGCTCGGTCAATATTTGGACTACACAGAAAACGTTGGTGTCAAGTGACGTGTTGGTCTCCATTGAGTTGCTTGTATTAGAATTTACGTTCCGTTGCACAGTGTAGGAACATAAAAAGTTTTGGGGGCAAAAAGTGTATTTTGTCGCCGACGGGTACTCAGTTCTAGCCTACGTCACTACCTCTAAACACATTAGCAACGACGCTCTAGCACGCAAATTGGAGTTTAGATTATGAAGGAAAAATACCACCCCAGAAACTCCCAACCATTTGGCTTTGTTGAGAAAGCGATTTCGAGTGGAACTGAAATCTCGGATTTTTGATTTAGGTAGTGAAAGTCTTTGTCATTTGAGCGAGTGCGGGTCGCCCGTGAGACTGCCTTGTCTTAGGCGGCAGCCATGCTAGAAAGCGTCATATTAGTATTTTCGTTCTTTGATTGTTCGGCCAATTCTAAACCAAAAAACAGAAGAGGGCAATGTTATGACGATATGACTATTGTGAAGACAGCCAGCGGGTCAGCATATTTTTGTGATTTGTGTGAAACTTCGAATTTGAGTGAGACTGCATCTTGTTTTGACGTTAGCCTCAGAGTCAGACTCGGTCGCCCACTGGCAGTGTGTACTGTCCTCATTCCTGGAGCGTTCAAACAATCAGTGAAGTGTGGCTATAGCAACAGCAGCCAGCTTGCCTTGCAAACTTCTTTTGAAATAGCCATTTTCCCCTAAATTTATGTCAAACTTACTTACATTTTAGGGGGCATATTTTGAGTTAGCAGACAGTACAGCTTGAATCGCGATTCCATCTGAAATATTGCCAGTGAAAACGTTGTTACAGTAGCTTCTTTCTAGGGGGTTCGCTTGTTTCAAAGGGTGTTCTTCATGAATTATGCAATATGAGTACAGTAGGCTAAATGCTTGAAAATATCACTAGAAGGGAAAAACTTAAGGGGACGGACCCACCTGCAACCAAGCAGGCACACCCTACAATTTCCCCAGAAATTGTACGCTCTCTAGTTTTGTTATGTTTGGTAAGTTTCGGCACTTTTCAGTTAGAATTCGCCATGTTACAGAGCCAGACAAGACTTTGCGGACGGTCCGCACATTCTCACGTCTAGTACATTTTTATACATCACACCGTGTGTGTGAAAACCAGCGTACGCAAGCTTTCTGTGCGTACGCAATGTTTATACATGAGGCCCCAGGTCTTTTATAGATGGACGACACTAGCGATACGTGTCTTGAAGCAGATCGATCACAGAGCGCTCTGTTTGGTAATGTACCGTACATTATAAATAATTTGTATTAATCCGGCATCCTGACTGTTCAAGTACACAGTATCATCGGAATTTCCACGACAGGTTCCTAGAGCTAATGGGATTGGTGAAGGAAGGATACACAGAAAGATGCACTCTCCCAAGCTGGAGGCATAGTAGAGCCTACCTGCGATCGGAGGTCCTTTCATGGCTTGGTTACTGAGAGGGACCTCGTAGCCTCAGACAGACCTCTCCGTTCTATCAACTAAACCGTACAGAGCATTAGCGTGCAATCCACTACGAGGGGACACGCAATGTGCTGATTCTGTGTTGTGAAGGACAAAACTTTGACCCAGTCTCGTGCCAAGTTGATATGTTATTACGCTTTTTACAATCACTGTTTGACGAGACTAGCCATGGTTACTGTAAAGCATCTGTCCGGCTTGACATGGTTTCGCAAAGACAATTCTGTTAAGCCGCCCCTTGGTTAAATGTTTTTTTGCTGGTACATACAGGCTCAGGCCCCCTCAGACAGTATCAGCGCCCAGGTGGGACCTGTCTACAGTGCTGGAAGGCTCTATGTAAGTCTCTGTTTGATCCAATCAACAGCAAACCCCGGCACTTCCTTTCTCTCAAAACGAGCTTACTCCTCGCTCTAACTATGGCTAAGTGAGTGACTTGTCCACACATGGTTTGTCTGATCATCTCAGGTGACCAAACAAGAGCAGTGATGCACCCCAACTCAGATTTGGGGCCCAACGTCATTAGTCGGATGTTCACGGCACAGAGCTGTGAGCTAAGATTGTTCTTCCACCTTCCGCTCAGCAGATAGGATGAATTACATTTACATTGTTTATGTCCAGTATGCCCTCTCTCACTGAAGGAGCCATTATTGTTCACCTATGGGGTTAATAGGGCTTGTTTCATCATTTGTTTGTGGTGGTTGGTTTATGTTTGGGCACAGGTGACCTATATTCGGCTCGGCCATAGGTGGCGGTGGCAGGTCAAAGGCTATTTAGGGTCACAGGCATCATAGTACGGGAGGCCAGGGTGACGAGGAGGTCATACTGTTTAAACCGCTTTTATATTTAATAAACGGGAACATCCCCAAACGAACACACTAGTCTGGACATTGGTTCTGTACAGCGCGTCATCAACTGGATCCCCCGCACCCAGAAGCGACTAGGACCGGATTGGTCGCTACACTCACGTTACTCAACATACACTGCATCTAGAATATATTCTCCCCCCAGTTACTGATCTACAATGGTGGATCAAAGGCTGGGTAGCCTTTGTCTACACAGACTCTTACTGGCTCTGCAAATATCAGTATTGCGTATGAGGGTATGGGATGTTCCGTGTCACCTGGCATTCAGGCTCATTCCACTAAAAGAGTGGTGACTTCAGTAGCCATCCTCCGTGCCGTGGGAGTGGAGGCGATCTGTGAGGTGACAACTTTTTGATACTACCTGATGGATGTCTCATCTTCTGCCTTTGCTCACTCGGTCCTCAGCATAGCTGATGGAGCATGGTGTCACTTTGGCCTGGCCCCTTAAGGTGATTTCTCTTGAGATTGTATTGGGCATTTTTTCATATTCTTCATAGGGAATAGAGTGTAACTATACTCTCCAACTCTCCAGATGAGTAAGTATGAAAGGGGGAGGGAAGGCAATGACCTGGCACCTACCCCATGTTGATAGTCATATTTTGACTTGTAACCATGAGGTGTGCCTCTGGATGCCCTAGTAAGATTCTGCATCTTAGGATCTAGTCTCACTGGTAGTATATCTGGCGTCACTTTCTCTGCCTAAACCACTAGGAGTAGAGCACCCCTATTGGGATGAGTTCCACAATGGCTATGGAGAACTCCAGTGCTATGCAGTGGAGTGGAGCCCCATAGGGCTTGTAGTCCAGCTCACTGTATTTCAACCCAATTGTTTTTCAATAGTTTGGGGAGGATGAGCAATGGGCGAGCAACTTATACAGATTTACCTACCATGGACATTCGAATTGTTGGGTTGGGCAACATGTTGGATGACAGAGTATAAACCAGTCTTAGGCTGTTATATAGAATAAGCATGATCAGAATGACAAGACAAGCAGTAATAATGTAATATTGGTTGAGAATTACTATTGTGGTGTTATGAGTTAGTTTACTGTAATAACATTAGGACTCCAGTTCCCAGTGTGCATCACTTAAGCAATAGTCATGCATACGTTACAGGTTGTTGAGCCTGGCATGGCTTGGGCTACTAGATTCATACTAGAGTCAACTTTATCATAACAGAAGTTAACACTACCCCTTTTCCCGACCCCATGCAGTAACCTTCTAGCCTAACACCTACCTAGTAAATGTGTTTCCCAACACCTCCCAACCACCTATCAATAATGCCCTATTGTCCATCATTAGTTTCCCACATTTGATGCTCTGATTTGGCAGAAACTATTCAACGTTTTCCTTTTGTATCTAGATGTCTTTCTAGCGCAGTTTCCAAAGACAAGTGCATTACATGACGTGACAGATGTCGGCTGTATTCTGTAGTTTACAATAAATACATGAGGGGCTGCATTTTTACCATTTATTGAAACAAGATTACAGCATGAAAATAACTAAACCTTTTGGAGGGGTAAATCGGCAACCAAATCATGTGAACCAAATCTTATTTAATGAGGAAAAGTGTAAAAACCACTGCTGTGGTCATCATCATCATCTTCAAGAAAACACATCAGATGTCAATGTGAATAAATATTATGGTGGATATCTATAGCTGCTGATATGCCATACCCTGATAAAAAAACTGTTCTTTTAATTCTTTTGAGCAGTGTATACCATCCATATGATATTCTGTTGAAATATGAATATTATTCAGGCTATATGTCTGAATGACAGAAAACTATAAGGGAAAATCACAGCCTTGAAAAGTAGGGGGGAAATAGCAGAATGGAAGGCTGGCAGTAATTTAACAGAAATGGAAGCAAGATGGCTTTAAACTAGCTTCTTCTGGGGTATACCATCTTGTTTTGTACCTTCTGAAGTTCAGTAAGTAGTCTTCTGTTTCATATTGTGATGTATTGTGGAGATTGCCCATCTCTTCAATTAATGTTTCACTGTCGATTTTGTTTTAGAAGTTACTTATAAGCTTCTGTCAGATGGGATATTAGTCTATAATTGCATGTGTATAATGTACACAATTAACGATGGTTCCCTCTTCCGTTTTTTTATCTATACATATATATACAGTGCCTTGCATAAGTATTCACCCCCCTTGGACTTTTTCCCATTATGTACTGTTACTAACTGGAATTCAAATAGACTTAAATAAACTTTTTCCCGTTTGATCAACAAAACATGCATAGTACTTTGGAGGTGCAAAATAAATTTTATTGTGACACAAACAATAATGAGAACAAAAAAGTTGTTGAAAAACATCTGTTGGGTGCATAAGTATTCACCCCCCTGTGTCAATACTTGGTAGAACCCCCTTTCGCTGCAATTACAGCTGCAAGTCTTTTGGGGTATGTCTCTACCAGGTTTGTCCATTCTTCTTGGCAAAAAAGATGAAGCTCAGTCAGATTGGATGGAGACCGTCTGTGAACCGCAATCTTCAAGTCTTGCCATAGATTCTCTATTGGATTGAGGTCTGGGCTTTGACTGGGCCATTTTAAGACATTAACATTCTTTAATCCAAACCATTCCTTTGTAGCTCTGGCTGTATGTTTAGGGTCATTGCCCTGCTGGAAGATGAACCTCCGCCCCAGTCTCAAGTCTGTTGCAGACTGCATCAGATTTTCTTCAAGGATTTCCCTGTATTTGGCTCCATCCATCTTTCCCTCTATTCTGACCAGTTTCCCTGTACCTGCTGAAGAGAAGCATCCCCACAGCATGATGCTACCACCACCATGTTTCACTGTTGGGATGGTGTGCTCAGGGTGATGGGCAGTGTTGGGTTTTCGCCACACATAGCGTTTTGCATTGAGGCCAAAAAGTTCAATTTTGGTCTCATCTGACCAGAGCTCCTTCTTATAGTTTGCTGTGTCTCCCACATGGCTTCTGGCAAACTCCAAACGGGATTTTTTATGGATCCCTTTCAACAATGGCTTTCTTCTTGCCACTCTTCCATAAAGGCCAGATTTGTGGAGTAGACGACTAATAGTTGTCCTGTGGACAGATTCTCCCACCTCAGCTGTGGATCTCTGCAACTCCTCCAGAGTAACCATGGGCCTCCTGGTTGCTTCTCTGATTAATTTTCTCCTTGTCCGACTCTTCAGTTTGGGTGGACGGCCTCCTCTTGGTAGGTTTGCGGTTGTGCCATATTCTTTCCATTTTCTTATGATGGATTTTATGGTGCTCAGAGAGATGTTCAAAGCTCTGGATATTTTTTTATAACCTAACCCTGCTTCATATTTCTCCACAACTTTATCCCTGACCTGTTTGGTGAGCTCCTTGGTCTTCATGATGCTGTTTGTTCAGTAATGATCTCCAACAAACTCTGAGTCCGTCACAGAACAGGTGTATTTATACTGAGATTAAATTGCAGACAGGTGGACCCTATTTACTAATTATGTGACTTGCAAATGTGACTTGTGAATGCAATTGGTCGCACCAGATCTTTGTTAGGGGTTTCACAGTAAAGGGGGTGAATACATATGCACTCAACACTTTTCAGATTTTTATTTGTAAATAATTGTGAAATCCATGTAATATTTCCCCCCACTTCCAAATGATGCACTATTTTGTGTTGGTCCATTACATAAACTCACGATGAAATACATTTTAATCTGTGGTTATACCATGACAAAATGTAGAAAAGTCCAAAGGGGGTGAATACTTATGCAAGGCACTGTATACTTTTTAATTTTTTTCAGAAACTGCAAATTCAAGAAAGAGCTGTTAATGAAGTTAAGACTGCCATCAAACCCTACTACCAAAAGAAGGACATCACGAAAGAGGAATATAAAGAGATTGTTCGTAAAGCCGTTGAGAAAGTAAGTGGATTAAATCAACATTTCTATATTGCGCCCTATTTTTCTGCAGCAACACTTGACTAATCAAAGCTAATCAGCTGTATGTGACAAATGCTGGTAAATGTAATTGTGCTATAAGCACAAGTTGTTGTTTAAAAAAAAATGTTTTATCATATTACAAAAGATACTCTTTTTAGAATTATAATTGAATGATAAGTGAATTTAAAAAAATATTAGTAAAGAAGGCTTGTTTAAAGCTTGTTTTTCTAGTTGGGTTTTGGGGCATGATCGGGGGTTCAGATCAAGGTTATTATAGTTTTGAATTTTTCTTTTCTTTTTTTTTATTTAGTTGACTTTTTGTTTTCAATTTCAGTTTAGTTTTAAATAGTTTTTAAAGCGGGTTTGCTAGTTTAGTTTAGTTTTTGAAAATGCTTAGTTTGAGTTTAGTTTTTATTAGTTTCAGTATTAGTTTTTACTGCAGAATGTAACAGTGCAAAAATGAATTGTAGATACAAGCTATAATAAGTAATAAAAACTCAACAAAACATACCATTTAAAAAATGTAACTTAAATTGCAGGTAAAGTTGTCTTTCCTGGTCATTTCCTGCTATGGTTATCTAGTTGCTATGCTAGCTGATTAATTGACACCTATGAAATACATTGACAAAGACGAAAATTAAAGACATTTAGAATTATTTTCTATAATTCTATTTTATTTTAGTTAGTTTTGTAAAGACACAATACAGTTTCAGTTAGTTATCGTTTTTTTATAAAGGCTCGTTTTTATTTTTATTTCAGTTAACAAAAAAAAATCACACCGTTTTAGTTTTTTCCTTAGTTCATTTCGTTTACGATAATAACCTTGGTTCAGATTGATCAGCATATTTGGTTTTGTTGGCTTATTGTTCCTTAGTTTTGGTTAAGACACAACCCATAAATAAAGACGTGGCGTTTGTTTACTTAAAAGTTGCTACTATGGTGCTAATTATTACTAAATATTAAACTAATTATTAATGGCCACTGCTATGAACAAAGGTATCTCTGCTGGTTAGACGATCGACAATCAAAATCTAATGGCTTTGTTTATCATGGAGTACATGCATAATGGCAATGTATTCAGAATTACACTTGTGAAATGTTTACTGTAGGCCAACAGAATAGAGTATTCAGCCATGTAGTAATTTGTTATAGCCCACTAAGTGAGTTGTTAAGATTTCTTGTGATCCCATAAACGTACTGGTTGAAGCTACATATTAGCTTTTCTTCCGTGTCAAAGCACTGCAAAAGTTTAGCTGCAGCGGTGTGGATTGCATTGTCATGACATTTGAATAACATTCATATATACCGTTATGTGCTTCAGAATTATACCGTGATATACATTTTAGTAGGGATGTCACGAGAACCGATACTTACGATACCTTTCGATGCTAAAATAACAAAACACCGTCGATACCCATTTTTTTGAAGCACCGTAGCACCGTGAGCGCCGATGCCAGATGTTAGCATTGGTGCTGCGCCTCTTCTGGAACTGAGTATTCAGGAGTGTTCCAGTCGACGTTTACATTCAGAAAACCAAGATAGCAACTGCAGCTGCAGCGATAGCCCCACCTCGACTTGTTGACAATAATTAATCCGCAGAAGCCATTATGCAAAATATGCTACCGTGGTCTTCAGACCAAGGGAGGTAATACTTCCAATTTAGCTAAGCACCTGAAATGAATCCGTTATCCGGATTTGTTTAAATAATTCGAGGTGAGTTCTGATTCAGTTCCAGAAGAGGCGCAGCACCGATGCTAACATCTGGCATACTAAATGAATGTTCGTTGTGGTCGAACAACGAACGGCGAAATTCAGAATACATCCAAAGAATGCATAGTTTCTGTTTTTTTAATCTGTCATACTGAAATACACGTTACATGATGTTTGAGATGGCGGGCAAGTGTGTTACAATGGCTTATGTTATGTAGCGTCACTGTGTCCAATTCCGACCGCCGAAAGCTCCTATTGTCCAAACCCGACCAGGCAGTATCTGGTCTTTTTTCCAGAATTTTCTTCCGCGATCACCAGTAAAGTGTACGTAATATTATTTTATGCATATCAAACAATCTACGTGTCAAATTTCATGAACATACATGGACGTTTACATGTCTAAATACTATAGGAAAGTTACTTTGATGAGAGAAAGCCGAAAGACCACTCGGGCGACGCATGGGCGACGATCTGTAGCTACTCTGAAAAATGTTGCAGTATTGTCATCGTACTGCTACTATGGGTTAGCATATGAGTTTATTTCAACGCTAGCATAGCACTACTTTGTCTAGACTCTAGCCAATGGAAATAGACCATAATTTCTGACGATCTGTAGTCGAGGGGAGGAAGGGAGGGGGGCAGATAAACATGGTGCCACACATGGTAGGCTATCACACCATGTGTGTGGGTTAACGAGGAGCTGGATAACGAGGATCATTGTAAATCTTAGCCTATGTTTCCAGATTAATGTTGTATTTTCGTTTAGTCTGTTTAGTATTTAAATAAATGTTCACATTTTTAAAGATTTGCACAAGTTGTCTTTTGCTAACCGTCCTGTTATCTTTGACCCCATTCAATGTTTAACGTCTCTAAATATATGATTGACTTTTGCTTCATATTTCATGACTTCCTAATAAGATATCTTATTTTGAAGGACATAACTACGTTCCCGGATATGTTGACAGCATTGATGGTCAGTTTGGTGACCCTGGATCAAGTTAATATCCCTGGAAAAACAGCAGCGACGAGTGTTGACTACGACGATTTAAGTGTGGTCGGGTTTGGACAAGGGTAGCGCACGGCTAACTTACCGGCGCCAGCGTCCTTTTGCCGGCTCTAGTAAAGGCAAAGCTAACTCTAAAATTAAAACAATATTTGTCTCGAAAGGTAATAAGTTAAGGCATAACTTGATATAATTAAATCAGCTGAAAACGTGATACGATCATTTAAATAAATATTTTAAGTGGCATTTTAGCTAAAACCCGGTCGGGATTGGACACAGTGACGTTACATCGTTTAGGTTAGCTATGCTGTAGTTTTAGCATTAGCCTATAGCCTACCTTGGTTAGAAGGTAAACTCATGTTCATCTTGTTAGCTGGATGGCTTAATTGCACTTTATTATGATGTGCTATGCTCTATTGCACATGTTTTGTATGTCTTAAGACATTTAGCTATTTTTCAATTATTTTAATAAAGAAGTTTAAGTACAGTAGCCTACATGAAATCTTAGAAAATCCTTTTTTACCGTGGTATCGAAATTGGCATCGAGAATCGTGTTATTTTGCTGGTATTGGCACCGACTACTGAATTTTTGGTATCGTGACACCCCTACATTTTAGGCCGTACCGCCCAGCCCTACATTTAGCCTCCACAATTCACAACACAGTTGTCTGCTTTGAAACACTGTTTTATACTTACATGTAGTCATTTAGCAGACACTCTTATCCAGAGCGACTTACAGTTGGGTATTCGAAAACGTTAATTTGGTCGATTATTCCTCCCCTTCAATAATACCAATTGGTATTGTATTTTATATAGTTGGAAAGCCTGATTAGTCACCTTAACAACGAGGTACAACTTGTAGTAAGGTTTGTGCATTCGTGGAATGAGCAACACAGCTAACCGTGTGGGTAGCGGCCCAAAAATCCCTGCAATATTCTTCTGTTGGTATTCACTCTTGTTTTGAGCTTCAAGTGGGATCAGCTTGGGCGTGCTGTACGTGCCAGACTGACCATGGCAAACATGTTGGCTGACTTGCGACAAATCCTGGTTGAGGAATGGGATGCCATCCCACAGCAGTGTGTGACCAGGCTGGTGACAAGCATGAGGAGGTGCCAAGCCTTTGTGGCTGCGTATGGATCTTCCGCACAATACTGAGGTCCCTGACAGTGTAAAATGAATAAAGTGTAAAAATGTCCGATATGTGTTGTTTTTTCCTTACTACTGTGGGAGAGTGCAATCATCCAAACCACCAAGCAACTAAAAATGAGAGTGAATACCAACAGAAGAATATATATGTGAGATAACAAAGGTTGTGCTTGCCGAAGGCGTGAGCACACACAAATATTGCAGGGGATTGTTTGGGGCCGCTACCCACACGGTTAGCTGTGTTGCTCATTCCACGAATGCAAGATCCTTACAGGCTTTCCAATGATATATAATACAATACCAATTGGTATTATTGAAGGGGAGGAATAATCAAAAAAAATAAAGTTTCCAAACTTTTTTTTAGGAGTTTGTGTCTGTCCATGTAGGCAAACATGAACATGTTTTTCTGTTGCTGTTATGTGCTAAACATGCAGAGAATCGACAGTCATGAATTTGTATGCCTTTCTTAGCCAAACAGATGTTAGCTACATTAAGTTAGCTTTGTCAACATGGTTGAGTTAACCAGCCATTCCATGGTTCCCACCCATTATCTCCATGTATACTTTTTTTTAAATATGTGAATAGGTCAAATAGGTGATTTAAGAGGTATCAACATTCAAATAAGCATTTATTTTTCAAATAATTCATTTGAAATCTTAGTCTGCACTTTCATGATCTGTAAAAAACGGATGTTACCATGACCTACTTGCGGACCAAAATATCACCACTTGTCATATATGCCTTGAGCACTCCTCTGTGAAAGGCTGATATTGATATCTTAACCATTTTTGATTCTAAAAAGTGTATGTTACTCTGCATTTAAGTGGCATATTATCGCCCATTCGTGCTAAAAATGCTTATTTCTCCGGACAAAGGCATTGTACATGTTTTTTTATTTGGTTTCTCAGGTCTGCCACAGCAAAAGTGGAGAGGTGAACTCTGGGAAGGTAGCCAACCTGGTGAAGGCCTATGTGGATAAATACAAACATGTCCGCAAGAAATGACAACAGCCAAGTGGGGACAGTCGAAGCCCATCAGCTGCTTAAGTGCAATTTAAACCAGCTGTAACCAGGCATCCATGCAGAAAAAGAAAAAAAAAGACTGGAGCACCACTTTTTGATATTTTTCAGCTTACTTTGAATGAAGATTTTTCTATAGATTAAATATTTTGTGTAAAAAAAAAGATCAGTCAGAAATTGTAGAGCAAGAGCCCTTTATTTTGCATTAAATATGTTGTTTGGGAGCTACTGGACCCAGAGTAGTTGGTAGTTAAGGTTAGTGTGTCTGTTGAGATGAACCCAAAACATGTCCACTGGTACGATGCCTGGACCTACATGATTATCAAGGTAAATTCATATTGTTAATGTTTTTATAAAAGTGTATGATGAGAATTCAGAACATAGTGTCAAGATGAATGTTTTGCCTGAATGAATCTCTTGCCACAACAATGTATTCAGTGTGATAGTACCAGGGACTGGATTTGTTTGTTTCTTGCAGTAGTCAGCAGCACACTTTGTACTCTTCTAAACAGGGAACATATATGACTCCTGGCCTGTACAAGTATCCAATATGCTGTGTGAACATCTGTGTACACAATACCTAGAAAGCAGTGAAATAAATTGGAGTGTTTAAAAATGATATTTTCACACTTTTTGATTCAATTCATATAATAATTGTGTAATGTGAGTTAAACTGCTAGCTGATTTTAGAAACTAGTTTGGACGATTTACTTTTTAATAAATTGCCAGTTTTGCTGCCTATTTTGCAAGATGCCACTGCTTCCAAAGAAGGATTTAATTAATCATTAATCAATTATTAGTATCAGTACCAAATAGGAATAACACCAAATATTTGTTTGGGAAATACACTAAATAACCTCACCTTACAAAAACTTTACATAACTTGATAACTTAACAAAAACCCTTAAATCTAGCAGCTTGTTTGTTGACCATGAATTTAGCATTTATCTTTATAATCCAGAGGCATTTAATGAATCCATATTGCTAATACAAGATACAAATTAAATGCACACAAAACTATGGTGGAGATCATTTTAGATATTTTTTATTGGACAATAATTACAGGATATACATAGTGTTTCATTGAAACAAGGGTGTAACACTGATGGGCAATGCCCTCTTTGCTCCTGAGGTCACGAGATGGCTGATGTACTCTCCAACCAAGATGTGCATATAACATGTACACAAGTTACAATCAGGGTTAAAACTAGTGTGTACGCAGATCACCCACCTATATTACAGTAGGTTCCACACTTAACATTGACTTTCAGCGTACAGCAAATGAAACTACTTATTTGAAGGGAGAAATTCAAGCTTGTTGCGAATGGTAGAGTTCACTGCTTCCCATGAAAGCATTATAGTAAGGGGGGATATCCACAAACACAAAATTCACTAGCTTTGTTCTCAGCTCCATTGTGTCCAATACATACATTTAAAATCATATATATGTACACAATATATAAATATAGTAAAATAGATTAAATTACACTGATTTCACGTTCTTCCATAAATAATAGGACAAGTTTGAATTATGCGTGAGGTTAGCATTGGAAGCACAGTAACCTGCTTGAGGTGGCTTATATCACAAGTGGACGTGACATACCCTTATTCATCTCTTTTCTTGCAAGTGTGGAACATACACATAGGATCATCTGCAAACATTAAAAAAACACAACATACACTGTCCTGAACTCCTCGCCTGTACAATAGAAGCTGTTTTATAACAAGTGATATTTGGTTGTGCGGCATTGCCGTCAAAACACTTTTGCATGTTAAACAGGTACATTACAACCACTTCATGTGGTTAAATTCAAGGTATTCTTCCATACTGAAAAATGTTGTACTCCCTCCTTATCTTAGGGAGATGGAACAAAGTATCCTAGCTATTCTCATTTCTCCTACAAATAATGTAAATGTCCTAAAAGCATCATACTCTTAAATATTCTACTGCCATTAGAGAAATTTTGCAGCATCCAGTGTATTGAGAAGGCAGGTATTTTAAACATATACAATGCATTATACAATTAAAGCTGGCACTATTACCAAAGTCATGAAGCCTTGGTACAAATACTGAAGCAGTGTAGTTGTCTGCAACATTTTCACAAATGTGCTAAAGGTTAAGTGCTTTTCAATATATAAACATGTATTACAAATTCAAATTTTCAAAGTGAAAAACATAACTAATTAATTCACCTTGAGTTCAAATGCTGTTGCCTCTATTGATTTCTGTCCAGGACGTTTGCGTGGCTCAGGTACGGAATATTAGCTATCTTAAAAGGAAAACATTTAGGCAAGCATGCACAAGATCCGCAGGACCTGTAGTTGAGCTACATTTAAAGAGTAAGTCATCCCTGTTTGAGGCACCATCAAAGGTTTAAACTGTACCAGAACTACAAAAAGCATGTGAAAACAGATAAAAAATAATAACAAAATAAGAGAAAAACCATCATTGTGGCCTTACAGTATACTGTACAATTTCAGATACATTCTCTTGGAATGGTATGGTCTCTTGCTCTCAGGTTTTATTCGAGCATTGTGTGAGTGGTTTTTTGCAGTCATTGCAATCAGATGTTTTGCTCCTGAGCTGCATGCCATTGCCCTCTTCTGGTAGCCTCCTCTTAGTGCCCATCAGCATGGCTAGAAGGGGCTGAAGCATTGTGGATCCAGTCGAGGATGATGAGTGTCATACTTCCAATCATGACAAAGAAACCACTGCACAAAAAGATGGTCGCCTGGAGATGGAGGATATAATTTATTATCAATTGAATTGTTTATTTTTTTTTACTAAGAACTACTGAATTGACCATGAAGTCCGACTACTAGTATCAATTATATTAATCCTTTTGTATGTATGTGATCTAAGATTGATAGTTATGTACTGTATATGGTACATGGTATACTGCATATTTGTACATCTGTCAATCCAAAAAGGTTGTTTTACCCCAATCTTCTGGACAGACTTCATCGACTCTTTCTTGACCAGTTTGATGTAGAAAGCAGAGGGCAGAATAAAGATCAACATAGCTGCAGCCGAGGCACCTGCAAAATAGAAACAGAAGAAAACATAATTTTTTAGATCAGACACACCCTGACACAGGGGCATGGCTAATAATTTTGGGCCCCCTTCCTCCCTATTTTGGTAATGTCTCCTCCCCCCATTGGGACCCTGGCATATCTTTGACCAGGGGCTTGTTCCATAAAGATTGCTCAAAACAGCTGGGATTAAAGTCCGAACAAGTCAGCCAGGGCAAAAGCGGTTCCATAAAGACCAATTCTAGTTCACGTAATGCGACTAATTCGAGTCAGATTCAAGTAGTCAAGATAATTGCGGGTGCACCTTATTCTTAAGCAGCCCGAGAGGTTGAACATGGATCCACCATGGCAAAATACAATGTTAACGGCCACATTTTTTTTGTTTTTTGTTAGATCATTGATTCATTGCATCACGATTCATTGCAATGTTGCATCACATTACATTTAGTAATTTAGAAGAATTTAGACTTACAGTAAAGTACAGGGACATTCCCCCGAGGCAAGTAGGGTGAAGTGCCTTGCCCAGGGACACAACATAATTTTGCACGACCAGGAATTGAACCGGCAAACTTCTGATTGGTAGCCCGATTCCCTAACCGCTCAGCCATCTGACCCCCAGCCTATCAGCCTACACGTTTGTTTTCATAAACTACTATAAGTAAAACATTTTTCAGAATATGTTGCCATAGGAACTGAGTTCGAACTACATTAATCTGGATTTATGGAACTGAATCAACTATAAATTGGTCTGACTAACTGATTCAAGCCTGTCTTATCTGGTAAACTTGCTTTATGGAACAGGCCTCTGGTATAGAAAGAAGAGCCACTCACCAATAAAACCAAAAATGTCTCTGATGGTTGGAACAAAGATGACTAGTGCATTGGTGCTAGCCAGCAGCACAACGGTGATGATGGAGTGACGAATCCAGCTGAAATCCTTGGAGGGACACAGGAGCTGATTGACTGAGGTGCGGATCTACAAAGACAAGAAAAGCAGAAACACAAAGTTAGTAGACAGCCAAGCTTGACCTTGCAATTATGCAAATGTAGTTTACTATAATCATAGATACTGTATCAATATTAAGATATGTGTGTGTCTGTCTCATGAAAGAGACAGACACACACAGAGATTACTCACAGGGAAGAGCACAACAGGGACAGTGAGAGTGACAGCAGTCAACACAGCTAAGCGCACAATCAGTAGGATAACATCAGCCTTGTAGACCTTGGAGTAGGTGTGAAGCAGTTCTGGCTCCACGTTCACTAATCCGTATGGAAAAAAACATATGCTCAACATTCTGTAGTGTAACATTTGGACAGACCCTCAAGATAAACGTAACAATCAAATTCAAATAATATATTACAGTTTCCCGTTGATGACCACAGCTGTGATTTTAGCCAAAGTTTAAAATTGAATAATCCTTGCTGTATAATTGACACAGCAGAAATTATTTTGATCATCTGATTTTTTATAATACATTTCTTGATTCTTGGCTATTTGCCTCAATAAACTGCAGCTGTTAGTTTCTTGTTGTGGATTTTGTTCTTAGTAATTTAGCAGTACATGCGACAGTCAGTGCAATAAATGATGCAGTATACAACTTAACTGTGTCTACTGTCAGCAAGTTTAAACATTCATTCCCGTATGCAGGATTTCTTAAATGACCATACATGTGTGTCAAATTATATTGCAATTATTTGTTATTAAAATGTAATTATGGCTTACCATTGAATGTTAGATATCCAAAGAGGGCAGCCAGCAGGTACATGATGAACATAGCCAAAAAAGAGACATTGGCAACTCCCTGCATCTTTCTATGAGAACGACTGTAGAAAAGCGGGAATAAACATGAGTTCTATCTGCGATGTATTTGTAAACACAGCTTGACATGTGAAAATGATACGGATGACCTACTCTTTTAGCTCCTCGTACATGGGCAGGATGGCAGGGTGGCACACAAAGGCAAATGTCAGAATGGGAACAGCATAGACAGTCTAAGGAGAAGAGTTTAGGATTAGGGTTTGGCAGATCACTTAAACAACTTTTAAAACACATACTCACGTTGAGGCAGATCACTAAGATAACTACAAACACAAATACTTGTAGTGCCATACAACAAAAGTGCATTCAATCAACACTTTACACACAGGGTAACACCCAGTTGTGTACTTTGCATGCCACAAGACTCAACTGTAATCATGCAACCTGCCATGGGAAAAACACAACTGTCACATGACCAGTGCTATGGGAATTATGTGTAATTGGTGAAATTTAGATCCTGGTGCTTATCATAAACTGCAGTTAATATATTGCCTATTAACTAACACTTATCTCATCTTACAATACCACCAACCCTAACCCTTCCTAATATTAACACTGATATAGTCTTCACGCATATTCATGTTAAGCATCTTATAAAGGCTTTATTACCTATAAACTAACACTTAATAATAGCACCTGAATCTAAAGTGTAAGCCACAATTTTGCTATTGACCTACTAACAATATGATAAATGTTAATCATTGCCTTTCTAAGATGAAACCATGAACGACTCAAACATCAATATATTGTATTTTCTAGATTTTCAGGTTTTACCTGAGAGTTAAACACAAAGTATTTTGGAGTGCAGACATCTTCACCGTAGGCCACTGCTGTTCGGTTAAGGTGGGATGCAGTGGTGTTCAGGACCTTTAAAGTCTCATTAAAACCATCAAAGTCCTCCGGCACCATAGGGCAAGGGATCTGAAATTTCTTATATATCACCTTAAATAGAACACAGATCAGTTCAGTTTTGTTAATCATCACAAGTTTATCCATTGACACCATGATACTTAGACCTTCCAATAACTACAGATTTCTACTTTAATGGGACCAATACAGTGAACAGAGACAGGAAATACAAAGGAGAGACGAGGACATGCTAGAAATGGCCCAGGCTGGATTTAAAGGTACCGTCATTTTCAGAAAATAAGCTGCGGCTTGTACTCTGATTTTACAGTTTTCTTGTGCTTGTGCGACTTATATTTCGAAGCGGCTTATAGTCCGGTTTTAGAACAAAAACTTGGCTTTCTCTCAAGATCTCTACAGACCGTGCAGCTAATTTAATGCTCAACACTAGAACGGGGGCTTATTACTTGAAAGATGAATAATTTACTGTGTCGTCTCAGTTACACTATCAGGGCTTGGAAATACAGTGTCTTGCTAAAGTAGGCAAATGACTAGTAGAACATAACATCTCATAATCATTTCAGTTAATCAAACAGCTGCAAGACCCAGTGAAATGTTAAATATCCAAAATAACGCTAGCATCGCTAACAACATTACTAATTCAACTTTGGTAGTGTAACCGAGCTCTTTGTAACTTCGTTTTAGATATAATTGTATAGGATTGTGTGGACAATAAGACAAGGACGCGGTCTCTTTTCATAACTTGTATTTTACCACTGCTCTTCTTGACATCGCCATTCGAACAGCCGTCACTGATTTCACGTAATGCATTCAGCATCAAGCCTACGGCAACTCCCGAGGGACAAAACACCCATGTCCACTTTCACATAGAAAGGTCTGCTACAGTAGGCTATCCTCAGGATTAGCAAGCTAGCTAAATTTATACTATATCTAAAATAATTTTGTAGACATAACAATGGATTCTGCTACTAAATGAGTGACTTGGCTTTATTTCTGGACATACTATCCACAACTGAAGTGTGTTACACAATGCTGTAATATCGCATAACCTCGTACATTGCTCTTGGTACCCAGAATGCCCTGCAGCAAGCTGAAAAGATACTAAATTAGGGCATAAGCTTAGTTAAATAAGCATTGTTTGGAGTTCTATTGTTGTGTTTGTTCTGTTTTGATATGTGTAATGCTCTGGGGCCTGTACTATGAATCAAGATCAACATGCTCTGGATTACTTTCAATTACCCGGCTACACACAGCCTTAACAATCGCAATCACGATAAGCGGTATAACAACGGCGGTTATCAACTCTAACTCACCCAGATATTTCCAATCTAGAGACGTGCGCGTTCACATAAAGGGGCGGTGTTTGCACCATATGTCCAATCGCAAACAAGAGTCAATGTCCTATTTATTCTTTTTTTTGTGCTATAAAAGTGAATGAAACATACAAATTCAATGAAAGTAGTGAAATTATCATTTATTTAACTAAGAGCATTGTACGGTTCCATACACATTGTTCTTTTTGGTTTTAAATGTTTTGGTTGAAGGAAACCCACATTTCTGATATAGAAATTATTAGAAAATGGGTCAAAGCAACCCAAGGACAACAGAAGGGGTTAAGGGGAGAAACCCCAGGGAATAGGAATAACATATCAACATGACACTGCATAAAAGTACCCGTAGTGAAATAACGCAACGCTATTCATACTGTCTGTGGGACTGTGAGCACACGGCTTCGATGCGTCACATTGGCAACATACGGCTCAAGAAGCTGGCAAAGATACGTAATAGATCATTTGAGTGTTCACCCTGATTGGGAATGTTGTCTAGTTAGATGGCTATCCAAGCTGTCCGCTGCGACAGTGTGTCTGGGCAACTAATCAATCGTGAGCGTTTGTCCACTCAACGTTAGCCGGCGAAACGGTAACGTTGTTTGCTTTCAAAGTGCAGTTTATATTCCAGTGCGGCTTATACTCCGATTTACAAACACAAAGGGCCTCATGTACGTACATGCGCAAACATAGCTCTATTAGCACCATGGCCAACCCGCAAATTGCGCCCTCTGTGGAACTTTAGTTTTTTGCCGTATTTACGAAACCTGCAGGTCATCGGGTAATCAGCGCCTTTCTCCGCCCACTATAGCACGTATTTAAACGCGCAATTGAATGGGTGTCCTTCTCTCTTTCTACCATGGATCAGCCACCAAAGTCAAAACAGCGATGACTGTTTGAAATGATCCTGATGCCAATATGTGTTATGTAGCGAGGAGTTTAACAACTGCTGGAATGGAATGTGAACTCTGAGTCGGAGATTGGATGTAATTTTTTATTTCTTCCAGTAACTGTAATATTGCATGGCTGCTTAATCTGTAACTCTTAATGATTTTGTGTTCACTCAACTCAAAAAATGTGATCCTTGTGGCAAAAATCCTTTGGCCTATGTCTTCGTCTTGCTCGGGTTACGGCTGCCATTTCACCAGGAAGCATATGAACATCGTGGTTTGCGCCTGCTTTTGAAAAGCGTAGAATTTTCACCGCAAAATAGAGGTGCGCTTTCACAGCAGGTTTTTGTACATACCGCGGAATAAATAATTAGGCGCACTTTGCGCATCCCCTCCCATATCTTTATGGGAAACTCCCACTTTCCCCTGACCCTCCTGTGAATGCATATGCCTGACATGACAAGGAAAAGCGCAATTTGACATTTTCAGTTATCGCGACACACAGTCTGCGCTTTTACCTCATTGCGGCATGTTTGTACATACCTCGCCATGCTTTTACGCGCAAATTGCGAAACAAATACGCCTGAAGTAGGTGCAAAAGCGTTAGTACATGAGGCCCAAAGTGCTCATTCTGGGGGGATGGGTCTTATACACGATGCGGCTTGTTACTGAAAAATACCGTAGTAGCCTATGTGGCGGGTATGTAACAGCTGTAGCCACGCTCCGTCACGACAAGGCTCGCTCACCACTCACGGGATACGAACGCACGACCTCCGACTTGCCAAGCGTGACCACTACCAACTACGCCAAAGAAAAGCTAGCACTTCGTTGACGCGGGTGGCCTGCTACATACCTGAGGAGCGAGTTTCATGGTTCAAACTCCGTTACACCTACAGTTAAAGTCCCAAATGTAAGCCCATGTCCTACATGGTTCTCCACTTATCCGGTGCCATTGGAGCGCCCCAACCTTTCTAAGGTTGATTTTAAGCATAAATTGGTACAATATTGTTATTTTCGGCAAGGAGTTGAAAATGGAAATAACTATACATACATGATATAGGATGATTGTGTCATTATAGAAAATACAGTGTTGTCAACTCACCACAATCAGGAAGAAAACCATGCACAGGAGAGAGAAACCACTGGTGTAACCAAGATAACCTAAAAGGAAAAAAATTGAAATTTAAGTATTTACTTTAGATCAGACAGGTCAGAGAGAACCAGACGTCACTGGATAGTCCTTGTGATTTAGTTTTGGTTTCCTGCTCCTTTGATTTGATATATGGTTAATGTGCATAAGGCTTGTTCTCTTTTGTACATATTGTATAGCAATCGTTTCATTAGCTAGACATATGTGACAGTAGTACATGCATAAGAGTTTTCTATGTGTAAATTAAAGACTTTGCTTTTGGAGACAGTTTTTGAGGTGTGAACCAGAAGTGTCCTGGGCAGTTTCATTAATCATTACCAATAAACACCTAGGAGCTTGCATTTAAATTCAAGCTATTTCTGACTGAGAGCTGCTAGACAGATTCATCATACTGCCAGAAGTCTGTCTCTCAGGTGTATGGATCATAATCCAAGGATGTGCATTTAGGCATGCAAAGTGTTTGAAATCATTTTAGAGAAAAATAAAAAGGACTATAAATAAACATTATCGTGTAGCACTAAGGGACGTAGCCATGCATCTGGCAAACTGCTCAACCAATCAGTGTGCTTTGTCTTAGCTTTCAATGACAATCCAAAAGGCTGCTCAACATTAACACAGATGATATGGTTAATTCTCGCAAATGCAAACTCAGTCAAGCGGACTCCATATGCCCAGAATCAAATTTGCAAAAGGGAGTAGGCCAAATTCTGTAATGTTACAATTGTTGCTCTGTAGATACAGGAATTTGATATCCATTGCTTTGCTAGGCATCATTAAATGTTTTGGGCAAACTCACTTAGTTAATTTGCCTTTCGCTATTACGCAGATACGGCCCGATAAGCAGAGCTGACAACACTTGCGCGATATTAAATCATCTTAATTCAGAAGGTTTTAATTCTGGATGAAATGTTAGCTAGATAACTAACCGACAATATAAAGTATCCACTTTATTTTCAGTATAGGTCAGTCAATTTTGTTATGTTAGTGAATTGATGGGTTTACTGATGCAAAAACTGCATTTCGTATACATGCATAAACTCCAATTAAACGAACACAGACTCAACTAGCATAACCTTAACCAAAATCTTAATCACTGGCTGCATCACAGGCATGGGCATCACGGACACTGTCCTATCCATCTATTGATGAATCTTGGAATCTGTGTGTGTGTGTCAGTTTAACTTAAATGAAACTTGAGAACATCCATTAACCTCGGTCATTCAAATATACAGCTACAAAACACACTTCATCCTTACCCAGGTTTCGCAGCAGGGAGAGAGGCAAGATGATAAAGAGTGACACCAGCAGCACCAGGTAGTCTCCATTTGCGTACCATTCTCTAAAACAGACACCACAAGTCATTAAATACACAAATAAGGACATATGTACATACAGTCACTCACATGCCCATTGGAATATGCCCCCTCCTAACATTCTCCCTCAAAGAATGCTTTCAAAAATAGACATATTAATAGTTTATGTTTATCAATTAACAAAATGCAAAGTGAGTGAACAGAAGAAAAATCAACATAAAATTAATATTTGGTGTGACCACCCTTTGCCTCAAAACAGCATCAATTCTTCTAGGTATACTTGCGCACAGTTTTTGAAGGAACTCGGCAGGTAGGTTGGCCCAAACATCTTGGAGAACTAACCACAGTTCTTCTGTGGACTTAGGCAGCCTCAGTTGCTTCTCTCTCTTCATGTAATCCCAGACAGACTCGATGATGTTGAGATCAGTGCTCTGTGGGGGCCATACCATCACTTCCAGCACTCCTTGTTCTTCTTTACGCTGAAGATAGTTCTTAATGACTTTCGCTGTATGTTTGGGAATAAATTTGGGGCCAATTAGATGCCTCCCTGATGGTATTGCATGATGGATAATTATCTGCCTGTACTTCTCAGCATTGACGATACCATTATTTCTGACCAAATCCCCAACTCCATTTGCAGAAATGCAGCCCCAAACTTGCAAGGAACCTCCACCATGCTTCACTGTTACCTGCAGACACTCATTCGTGTACCATTTTCCAGCCCTTCGGCGAACAAACTGCCTTCTGCTACAGCCAAATAGTTTACATTTTGACTCATCAGTCCAGAGCACCAGCCGCCATTTTTATGCACCCCAGTTCCTGTGTTTTCGTGGTTCATAGTTCATAGTTGAGTCGCTTGACCTTGTTTCCACGTCGGAGGTATGGCTTTTTGGTCGCAAGTCTTCCATGAAGGCCAAGGTCACTTCTGACCATACTTCTCCTGTGTCTCCGGATGTATCAGGGTCTGTTTTCTGTCTTCTTAGCTGATGGCACTGCTGGACATCTTCCGATTGCGAAGGGTAGTATGCATGATGTGTCTTTCAGCTGCAGCAGTAAGTTTCCTTGGCCGACCACTGCGTCTACGGTCCTCAACGTTGCCCGTTTCTTTGTGCTTCTTCAAAAGAGCTTGGACAGCACATCTGGAAACCCCTGTCTGCCTTGACATTTCTGCCTGGGAGAGACCTTGCTGATGCAATATAACTACCTTGTGGCTTGTTGTTGTGCTCAGTCTTACCATGGTGTATGACCTTTGACTGTAAACTGTCTTCAGCAACCTCACCTTGTTAGCTGAGTTTGGCTGTTCCTCATCCAGTTTTATTCCTCCTACACAGCCTTTTCTGTTTCAGTTAATGATTGTGTTTCAATCTACATATTGAATTGATGATCATTAGCACCTGTTTGGTAATTGTTTAATCATACAGCTGACCATATGCCTACAAAATCTTAATTTAAGTGTATCTAGAAGAATTGATGCTGTTTTGAAGGCAAAGGGTGGTCACATCAAATATGGATTTGATGTAGATTTTTCTTCTGTTCACTCACTGTGCATTTAGTTAATTGATAAACATATTCAATTAACATGTCTATTTTTGAAAGCATTCTTACTTTACAGCATTTTTTCACACCTGCCTAAAACTTTTGCACAGTACTGTACATACATATACCTATGTACATACACACATATAAACATAAAACATATAGTGCCTTACCCGTTGCTGGCCCCTAAGAAGGCTTCAATGACAATTGGTAGTTCGTACTTCACAATGTAGAGGTAGCTGGACATTGCTGAAAAACAAACAACAACTAAATGTTGCCATTCCTTGCTCTGTCATTATAGACATATTATTTAAGGATTAAGATTTGTGGAAATAGTTTTGTGGACACCAATTGTGTAATGCAGGTGTGCAATTGTGCAGTGTATTCTAGAACAACTTGTTGAAGACAATTGTACCACAAATAGATTTTTTTTTCGCAGCCTAGATAGAAAGTTTAAAGGGTGCATCAATTGTTCCTTGTCTTACCTCCAATGTTTTGCATGGTGATGGAGCAGGACGTGGCCAGTTTTCCTGGCATGCCAAATGCCTTATAGCCCAGCTGCTCATAGACCATGGACCCTAAGGGGGGTAATTAAACAGAAAATTACACTTAGAGGATACATTTAATAGCACTCATTATAACTTTTAAAAAACTGTTATTTCACCCCTGCGGCTCTTCTCTAATTTAAGAGCAGCAATGTGAAATAAGGATTGACCAACATGTTACTTCCTCATGTTTTCTCATTATTATCCAATCTTACTTACCATACTATGTTAGAATATGTATGTGTGTATGATAAATATGTAATTAAATAGTATTAGGGGTGTAAGTTATTAGAAAAGTATAAAAAGGCACAGTATGGGGAGGGATGTAGTGGACGTTGTAAAAAGGCAACCAATGTCAACATAAACTAATGCCCGAAAAGCCCTATTTCCCCCATACCAATTTTAACTTGTGTAATAGCTTGTACCGCTAAATCATTAAGTAGTGTAACTACATAGCAGTTCCTATGTAACTGCAATATTGTTCTTATACAATGTATATTGGTATGTAGTTACATGGTAATTTAACCTTACTGTAGTGTTGCCTTTTTTGTTTTTTATTATTTACTGTATAATGTAATGTATGAACAAACTGGTACTTTATGTTACCTCCTTCATTGGCAGTCTTCAGCAGCAAATGCACTGAGTAGAGGGAGAAAATGGACACAGCAACCAGCAGAATTCTGGGGAGAGACAGACAATATTTATATACCTTGTTGAAGAAAAAACAGTGAACCTTTTTTGTAAATTATCTTCAAATAAATCAGCTCAAACTATGTATAACTATATTACACAGAGTGTAGATTTAAACAAAGTTTAGAGATATTCAAATCTACTTTCCTGTTAAGTCCAGACAAGAACATTTCCTTCACGTGCAATACAACATCATGTGAGAGGCCGGAAAGGTACCTTGGAGTTTATATAACTCTGGCCCAAATGCCAGCAAGATTACCACTGCTAAGCAGCTTCTCTCAACTTTCAGGGACTAGCCAGTAAAGCCTGAGTTTCTAGCTTGTGGGCTGCACTCACCCAACCTCAACTCACATTTCTACTCCTTCTGTTTGTAAATACAAGCTGGGGTGTTACAAGCTATGACATCCCTGTCTTAAGGTTGACAGAGTGGGAGGAAGTTACCTTTAACAAGTGATTGTGGTTTTGCTCTAATTAAGTAACATAGGGGTGTTTAATCTTTAGTTAATACTAGATAATACCCAAAGGATCTTATATACTTTTTACCCTTCAACTAATTCGTAATGAATGCTGCAGTCTGTATGTAGCCACTTAATTCAGCTACACTATCTATGGTCATCTATAAAATCTTTTGAGGGTCATCCAGCTGAAAGGACACAGCTGTTGTTTAGACTGTAGGTGTAAAAGCAGACTGTTAGCTCAGCTAGTCATGAGTCACATAATTATGACCGGTGGTCCATGGCAGTCCCTAATGGCATCATAAGTGCTACATTGCCAAGATATTTAGAAACATAGACGTATAGATTTCAGCAAATGTAGCTACATATTTGGCTTTATAATTCTTGACAAAAAAGTATGAATACTTACACAAACAGAGCAATGCCAGTATTGGCC
This sequence comes from Mallotus villosus, assembly GCA_903064625.1. Taxonomy (NCBI): domain Eukaryota; kingdom Metazoa; phylum Chordata; class Actinopteri; order Osmeriformes; family Salangidae; genus Mallotus; species Mallotus villosus. Next base: position 86,768 of record CAEFZP010005304.1, read on the forward strand.
ATAGCGTAGGCCAAGCCAAGGATTCCACTGCCCATAATGGCATTTCCCAGGTTGAAGACAGACATCCCAAAGGAAGCAGTGCCATGATGCTGTTTGGAAGAGGTAAAACACGGTTCGAAAAAGGCCTCTGAGACACTATGCCCACAATTACCAATTCCAAATGTGCTGTAGTTGGCAATACTTACATATTCTGTTTCATACTTTTTCTTGCCCAGGTTGTATTCTGGAAGGAAGTTTTGATTCTCTGCATCCATATCCGGGTATTGGCTTAAAATGATGTACAAAAAAAGCATTTTTATTTTAAATATATTTGTATATTTCTGAGCTTTGAATATGATGGATTGTCAAGCCAATATTCTCACCTGCTAAGTGGGACTTTCTTGGCGTGGCAGTCTTGATAACTGTATTCATTACTATTTGAGCTGCAACAGCTATCTTCATCTGGAGAAATGTTAAAACGGCTCATCTCTGTTTTCGCAGTGGCTTGTTTCATGCTGTAAATGAAACAAAACGAATAACATGTATTACTTTCGCAACAGTAATAATCTTTCAGGTTGGGTTAAATTGTCTTACAAATCAATATTTGATCGTGAAAACGGAACCCGTCGCAGCCAACTTTATAAATATATGGTCACGTGTCCGACATTCACAGAGAGGGGGGTGACTCATCCTGTGAAGGCAGTGGAAAAATACCAGTCGACATAAGCCACTGCATCATCAATGCCAGAAAGCATTGAAAGACAAATCTTGACAAAGATCGGCGTTATATAGCCTACATTCTAAAGTCAATACCTATGACATTCTATAATATTATTACAGAAAATATGCTTTGGTTATAAGAACCTATTATTGAGTTTAAATAACCGTTTGCTTATTTAAACTGTTCCCATAATAGGCTAACCTACCGTTTATCAATGTAATTATTCGTTTTAGCCTATTAGATACATGGTTGGTTTAGAAACAAAGACACGTGCTTCTATGTTATGGGCATGGCTCCATTTTGCGCAGAGCCCAGTCTAATGTGTCTTCTTGCGGTCATTTAAGCAGCGAGTTGCATCATTTCTTAACTGTTATTTGATATATTTTAGGATGAAGGTAAAAACACATCGGCAGTAGTCTAGTTAACTTAATCTTAAATATATACTACATCAGGAATTGTTTTTGGACCTGGAAAGCTGTTTTTTAAAGATGTCAGAATTGTATATATATAATTCTCATTGTTTATTATTGTTTCAAACAAATCATTGACAACATTTCAATCTCTACCATACAAGCCCGAGTTAAGTATAACCCTATGTACAATAGTTTGAAGAAGACGAGGACGCAAATGTAAGGTATTCGATATTTTAGGTAGCCTATTTGTCTGTTGACTTTAGGGACACCCGAATTTGGAAGTCGAATCTTACCTTAGAAATTGAGTAACACTCCTTGTATTAAAACGTGGATATCTTCGACGAAAAAAAATGTATTTGAAGAGTCCTTCGCCGACGAGATACGAAAGGCTATTGAGAAAAATGTAGCCTATCCTAAGAAAATTATGAATAGACGTTCGAAAATATGTATTTTTTAGACAGAATATCTGTTCAATGTGGTGTCCTTTTATCAATTATAAGCGTTTGTTGTCATTTAAAAATAACTCTCCTCGATGATGCGATGCCAAACTGGAATCTACACTGTGTAAACGAGGAAAGGTTGGACCGTACCTTTATATGTATCAGCATTGCATCAGCCTGAGGAGGGCGGGGAGTGGCATTTCATCTTCACCAGCAAACGAACACTAGGAGATGACTATGACGCGGTTTGTGTACAAACAACCCGGATTCTTCCCGTATTCCAGGTAGCGGGTTTAACAAACTCTGAGATTAACCCTGAACTCTGAGTTGAGTTACTCTGACATGGGAAACTCTGAGAATTCGGTTCCAGAAAAGCTGATATGAATTAGTTAACTCAACTCGGAGTAGGCTACGTCAACTCAGAGTTAAGCGCGGGCATGAGAACTATTGAAAGCCAACATCATTGGAGCTCCGATACTAGGATCCACCATGCCACCCGGCGACAAAAAACGTTGTCCTACTTCACCAAACTTCAGATTCAAGTTTTATTTTGTGTTAATGTAATGTATTTTGTGTTGTATGCAAGTGGCGTGGGAGACAATTGCTGCCGAGCATACATTTGAATGTAATAGCCAGTCCATACATCGAACATTTAACCCCACTGTCGGTTAATATTAGGCTACAGGAGAAAAAGTGGTGGCCTTAATAAAATAGCATGTTCAATGTTTTATTAAATATAAAAACATACTACGAACAGGTAATGCATAGTTTGCTAAGGGTATACGCTTGTGATTGTAGCCTCGACGTCTTGGTTTTAATCATATTCGACATGATACTAATTCAATATCAATTGGTGCCTATTTCAAGCAGTTTCCCCCAACAGAATGCTTTCCATCAAAAGATGATGATGACGAAACGACATTGACTGCTGCCGCAGAAATGGATGCAGAGAATTATGTGGTAGCTGGTAGTTCTCTCCCCATGTAGCCTACTATTATTTACATAGTATAAAAACGATTTGCACATTCTAATCCTGTTGAACAGAGCATGGATGCTACAGTGAGATGTTGATTTAATGGCAGGTGTATTTTGCATGTGGAACTGTGAAATGTAGCTAATGTAATCTCATGTATTCCTATATAGTTACAAATAAATGAGTTGTACAAACTGTACCTCATGAAGAAAGTGCCAAAAACTGACCAAAATATGGGCCTACTTAGGGTAGACGAATAAAAACTAATCTCGAAAAAGTATTACTGGAACTCCAGTTATGGGAGGATGCATGGTCACAGGTGATGTTAATTGTAGGAACAATAACCTATATGAATATTAATTGTTGAATTTGCTAAATTTCTATTTTGACCAAGAGATGGTGTACTTAGGGCAGAAGAATAAAGGCTGACCTTGTAAGGCTATCAACCTGCCCCCACCTCTCATAAACTATGGAGTTACTGGATGGAGTCTCAACTTGATGGCTCTCACATCTCATTGTGTAACTCACTGTAGCATTGTCATGTTGATAAGAAAGGGTCAAGATTGTGGTGTGATTGTAGTTGTTCTTGGGTATTAAAATGAATTGTGAAGCATTTTTCTGTGAATGATTGATCTCCTGAGACCTTCTCCTCAGCTCTGGCTTTGTATCTCTGGTTTACAAGTCATGGTAGAGTAGGCCTAGTTAACCTTCATTGATTTCATTCATTTGCAATATGAATACATGATTATATTATTTCACCTTAATTTGACCATTCTTGCTTTGATTTAACCCAAAGAGTCAAATAACTGCAATTGGTAGGCTATTGGCATTATTTGGTTAATGTTAATACACTGTTCAGTTTCCCATCTTCCTTCAAACCAAGGCTACTAATTGTTAGATTTCTATTTGTAGGCAATGAAGAAGACCAAATCCTACAATTTCAATGATTTGTCTTTATTTCAGTGCCAAAAAGCTTTTGGTCAATTCTGTGTGCACGTCCACGGCATATAACACTAGCGATGAAGACCCAAGGGCTGAGAATGTTGCTCAAATAAATTACAGATTGTGACAGGAAACGGTAACGTTAACTTAGGCATTCATCAGGGAATTAAAGCACATCAAATCGCAGTCTTATAACTAAGCAAATTAAATTTAGTTTGAGATCGCTCGGCTGAACCAGGAAACGATATCCCATGTCTTCCAACGCTATCAAACTCAGAAAGTGGGAGGGGATAGGTCAAACTCAGAGTACGGCATGGAACTAACCTGCTAGCGACCAGGTTAGTTTCACGGAGTAAGTTACCATGGTAACTTACCATAAGTTTCGTTACCTCTCTTTCTGGAACGGAAACCTCTGAGTTTGTCTGTTTTCAGGGTTAAACAACTCAGAGTTTTCACTTAACCTGCTACCTGGAATACCCCCCCCGGTGCAGTGAGGTAAAATGGATTTTTGGTATAGATTGTAAACAAAACAAGTCGTACGTAGAAGGACCTTACAAAGAAATAAATTGGCCTTTGCTAACTTTAATAAAATATTGCAATAATGGACTTGCATTGGTTATACTGAAATTGTATTATATTTTGCTCATTTAAGGCTTTAAGTTCTATTAGTGAAGTTGAAAGGATTCGTTTTCTTTAAAACAATATTTCTTGAGTCGCATGAAAGCATTTGTGTACTCGCTGTGTGTGATACCCACCGTTTGTAAAGACCATGGTTACAAGCACTACTTGTAACCAACTATCTACTATGTTGGGTGTGTTCTCACTAGCACACTTTGGCTCCGCCTTGTCATTGGTTTTTAAATCCATGTATTCAGACAATCTAATTACCTCAAGCCACCTGGGCCACATCAGCTATTAAGCATGTATAATATACTGACAGCAGTGCTTCACGTCTGGTAACCTTTGTAAAACATTTAGTCCTACATATATTTATGAAAGTGACTTCATTTATCAGTTTCATCCAAAACACAGGGGTGAATTTCAAATGGGTAAATTGGTGTTTTGTTGAATTTAAATGTTACTGGTAGATTTGAGGACTTTGAGGACTTTATGTCTTTACAAATCATTGGTACATGAATTAGACCTTACTCCTAGAATAATTGTACAGGATCAAAATCATCTGGATATGGTCCACTGAAGTTATCCATGTCATCCCAATCCTCTTGCCATAGGAATGACCCCATAAGATGTATCTGTCTCTCATGATAGCCAAGATATGTATTTTCCAAATACTAAATAAAATACAAAAAAATCTTTCCGTCCGCAATGTATTGCTGAATGTGTTGATAAGAGTTACCTTCCCTATCACTGCAGTTTTTGAACCAGTTTTTTCAGTATCCACTATTTGTGTGATACTGGCTTGAGGGGAAATAGAATACTGAAGGTGATTTTAAAACAAACTCATTATTTAAACAAAATATAATTCTTTGTATGCCTTTGTATGACAATATTAAGTGTTTGACATTATTTATTTGAAATGAACAGCTCGATCATGCATCTCTGAAATGCATTAATTCACTCACTCACTCACTCACTCACTCACACACACACACACACACACTATGGCTTATACACATTCTTCCCTCTCAGTCACACATGAGTACATTTGTGTATTGGTCTGTGCAAGCCATTGTGCAGGGCTTTAGCACAACCCTACACAACTAAGACGGCTCAGGAAACTGGAGCGGGGGACTGGATTTAGGCAGCGTTTGGCCCGATTCCCAGCCTTCCCAAGGCCCCATGCTACTTTAACACATCATCCACTCTGACGCGTCCAGACATAAGCACTGAGGTAACCAGGGGTGGAAGCAGAGTTGAGGGGTGAACTAAAATCTTTTGACTTATGGAGTTTAGTGCAAGCTGTTTACATTATTATTAAACATAGACATGGATACTTGAAGTGCTTCTTTAATACTTTTTTGGGTTGATTTTTTAAATCCTAGACTTAGTAATTGGAAGCACAATCTTTGGAAAAATAACTGCAATCATTCACTTCCCATAGCTTCATACCACTCTCTACTGGCATTATGGCCGCTACTTGAGCAAAGTGCTCCTCCTTCTGATAACTGCTTTTGTCAGACCTCTTCACTAATATTATTTAGATCTGGACCCATTGACCCATGGATTTGAACCCAAAACACCCCACCCAAATGTTTTGCTAACTGCATCTGACTATTTTAACTAAAAAAGTAGCTTAACAGTGTCCCAATGCTTACTTTGCACAGCCTAACTTTACTTTGTGCAAAGTGCATTAGTGAATGCACAAGTTTGCTGTTTGGCAGATTTCTGATGGACTATCATAGGCAGGGTCGTCTTATTTATTCAAGATTAGCAGCTATTGAGCCACTTTGTCAGAGCCATGATTTATGGATGTCTTCAGGGATGGTAGTCGTTTTTGCAGGCTGTCATCTCTGTATTTTGTATAGATTACCTAAAACCTATATAATTCATTAATAGACTATTAATGTGGATGTAATGGTACTCTGTAATCACTTAATCATGTAAAGAATGTCATGTTTATAAAAAAATACAAGGGCCTTTCCACTTTGTGTGGAGCTCAAAGATAACTTCCCTGCTGGGGGGCTACTCTTATGTAACCCATTGATCCTCTGGGCTACAAGATAAATACTTCTCAACCCATCAGATTCATTCTTACCACTTTCCCACCAAGCCCCCTACAGTGCCTAAGCCAGATCACTAACTTTTCATTTTCATTGGGTTTATACAAAATATTTTCTTACTTGCCGACCCCATTCACCTTACCCCCACATGAACCATTGTCTCCACGGAGGATACACTTTGCAATATATTTTCCAAGTAAATTATAGAGTGGATGGTCGGCTTTGTTTATTTTGAAAGTGAAGGTGATGTTTTTGTTAGCCCCGAGTGAAAGTTCATGAGAATATGTAGCTTATCTGTGGTACAAGGGAACCCTGCAGAACCTTCTGCCATGTCACATAGTAAGAGAACAAGGTCCCTTTTAAGGATTCAATACATCATGGTGACATATATTATGAGGTAACTAATTTGTAAGTTAGATCTGGAGATATTCCAGAAAGCAGGTTTAGTGAACCCTGGGTTAACCCTGAGACGAGGCAAACTCTAGGTTTTCCATTCCAGAAAGAGAGGTAACGCAAACTTCGGGTCAGTGTCCATGGTAACGGACTCTGTGAACCTAACCTGCCCGCTAGCAGGTTTTCCATAACTATCTGTTCTGCCCATAATATGTTTTATGTGTTGGGTAACTCTAACTTGAAACGTTTGTATGTTCACGTAATTTATGTGTTTGATATGAGTGTAAACGTGAATGAGACTTTTATTTTGACGCCCACAGAGATCGGGAAGCAAGGGATGTTTGGAACGTACACAAACCAGGCATTGTTCACATGTCAACTGTCACATAGCAAACTGTTGAGTTTAATGTATTTTAAATCTGTAGTGTGAATCTTGTAGAAAGCAATGACTGTAAGCTTTACACAATCATAATACGTGTATTACTTAAATACAATTATTGAGTTAATGTAACTTTGATTATGTTTTTTGGATGTTTTAAATAATCAAACGCAATCGCTGAAACTGTATGATACTACTGTTGCATTCGTTAGCATGTTTGCTAATAATGTCCGTTATGTCATGTATTTTATAATTAAGCACTTTTTCTACTTTCTCTTTTATTTGTAGTTTCACTCCATTTCAATGTTGTCAGCTGAACTGATAAAATAGGAAGTCAAAAAAGGAGCAAGAGGCTCGTTTTCCTGGCTCTTGGAAAGGAGTTTGGCTCGCTGTTGTTGATGTTAACGCTAGGACGCACAACACATAGACAGAGCAGTACAGTGAAAAGTCATTACCAATTACCATCAAAGAGATTTATGCTAGTTATGGAGACCCAAGCAGCAGAAAATGCACCATCAGTGTCCGGATCCAGGCACTACGTGCGCTGCCGGCGCAAAAGCGACAGCCAGAGGCATAGTTGAAGCCTTGCGCGCCAGAGCTGCATTCTCACAGCAGGAGCTAGAACTAAAAATGCAGAGAACTAGATTGGACCTGGAAAAGGAAGCGAACCTGCAAGCACTTGAACTTGAAAAGGCAGCGGCTGCTGCCAATGCAGAGGCTGAGGTGTTAGAGGCGGCAGCTGAGATGGAGTATGATGACATGCTCAGTCCCAAGAGCGCCATCACACCACCGGAGGTACAGCAGCGGACGGAGGCGTATGTGGCACAGCATACATAGGCCAGCCTCAACCCCAATGCTCCCCTTCAAGACAGGTCTCCTCCTCTCAGTCTCAAAGAGTCACCACCATCGAAAAACGATGCCCGATCTGTTCATTCAGCCACACAGCACAGTGAGTACTTACCTGTGTCAGAGCACCAGCCCCATTTACCTTGATACTCTTAGGGTACTTTCACAGCTGACATGTTTGATCCGTTTCAATCAGACCATGGTCCGTTTTCTCGGAAAGTCCGGTTCGTTTCGGAGAGGTGAGAACACGCATTCGAACTCTGGTACAGACCAAACAACCGAACCACGGTCCCCCTAAAAAGACGGGACTCGGTCCGGTTCCAAGTGAACCATGGTTTGGTTCGCTTTAGGTGTGAACGTAATAGGACATATTATTGACCTATTCCAGGAAGCAACCAAAATGTAGTGCATTGTGGGTTGAAGAAGGATGTTGACACTTGGCAGAGACAGCCGTGCCACTCATTAGCAGCAAAATTAGTTGAGGGAAAACGTGGGGGACTGATGGAGTGAAGGCTCTTCTGCAAATATGGCCTGATGATCATATTGCAAAGATACTTGTGGAGACATAAGAATAGCGAGGTATTTAAATGATTTAGTGATATACTGATATAAAGGGTCATTATTGCACAGTGGACCAATGTCATTTGAAAGTTAAAACTTAGGCAGCAATACATCAAAGTGCGTGATGTTCTATGGAAAAGTGGTAGCTCGTCGGACGACAAATAATAAAAAAATAACGTAACCAGCCGACCAAGGGACAACGTCGCGGCAACGTGGTCCACTGGACCTAAAATTAACGTAACCAGCCGACCAATGTTCGACGTCGCGGCAACGTTGTCCACGAGTCTAAAAATAACGTAACCAGCCGACCAAGGTACGACGTTGTGGCAACCTTGTCCACTGGACCTAAAATTAACGTAACCAGCCGACTAATGTTCGACGTCGCGGCATTGTTGTCCACGGGTCTAAAAAGAGCGTAACCAGCCAACCAAGGGACAACATCGCGGCAACGTTGTCCATGGCACCAACCGGCAACATTCACTTTATAAAGTTGCTACGACGTCGCGGCAATGTTGCCATAAGGTAATGGTGGTAGTGGTAATGACCACTTACTAGCAACGTTGCCGCAACGTCGTGTGTTAGCTGGGTCTGCTTTTCATCTGTGATTTGCAAGGAATGTAAGAACAGCTAGATAGCGAAAACACCTATACTGTACGTATTAAACGTAACTGTACGTATAGGAACGTTAATTCCTATACAAGCAACTCAATCGTGACCAAGCCGAAACTTTTGACACCAACGTTTTCTATGTAGTCCAAATATTGACCGCGGGGGGCAAAAATAACTAGAAACGGCTGTTCCTGCGAAACAGCAGTGAGAATGCTGAAAACCTGAATGGGGATAGCTGACCATGCTAAAAAAGCTGAAAATGGGGAGAATTTAGTAGAAAGTTATAAACTGAAGCTTCCAAGCGCCCAAAAGGTATTTTTGAAAGGGGCTGGAGCTGGACGAAGGCATAAAACTACAGAAAAGAGAAGAAAAATGCAAAACACAAAGGGGAAAAATTCTGAAAGATTAGCTGCAGGAAAATGTGAACATTTAGCAGAAAACCAGTTGCTGAAGTCTAGGTTGAACGAATTCGAAGATAAAAGGACAACACTGGAATGACTTGAACTTGCTGGAAAAAAAGGCACAATTGATTAAATGGCTGAAAAAAAGTTATAAGTCCTAGCAGAAAAAGTAGAAGGTTTAAAGAAGGAGATGGGATATTCATTCTGTTCATATTTAGAATTATTTTTTAATCCTTATAAAATGAAGTCACCTAAATATGCTAAATAAGTTGAGAAAAGGGAAAAACTTGCAGAAATGTAGTTGCTGGAACTCTTTTCAGAGCTGGAAAGTACTTGTGGAAGGACAGTGGAACAGTGAAGAGCGTTGGCCAATCGGATTGGTTCCTTGTAAAGTAGCAACCGTTTGTCTTTGGCAACATTTATAACCTAGAATCTAGGTTTCACGTTCAAGGTGGAGGAGAAACTAATCACGTGTGCCTTCACACCCAGTCCTGTTCGGACACTGAATTTAAAAGTGACATAAAAATCATAATCCATGGTGCAAGGTTGCCAATGTTGCCGTTATCCCTGGTGAGTTTGTTATACTTTTAAATTGAATCTCGTCACATTACGTGACTTGGTTGTGCGACTGCAAAAGCTACTCGAACTCAGATTTAAAAGCTGCTGCTGCAAAAAACTGAACTACAGTATTGTGGGTATTAAATAAGATCATGCTACATCTAACCAGCTGATCATTTCTTGCAAGTGTGTCAAAGTGGTATTTGTACAGACTGTATTAACACCTTAGGCGTGAACAATGCATGCATTGTCATCCATCTTTAGCCGAAGCAAAGCTAGAGAGAGGATGCATTGGGAGATTTCCTACATTAAGCTAGATACTGCTTCAAATTGAAAACGGAGAAGATATTTAGAGTAAAGACAAGTTACTTAACATCTGTGTTCAATATCGTCAATTAAAAGTAAAAACTTTCCAGTTACGAAGTATTTGTTCCTAGGATTAACGCCAGCTGCAGCAAACACTTAGCGTTAGCTACAGTAGCTAGCTACCCCAGCCCCAGTTTGGCTGTTCGTGACGGTCAGCTATGACAGTCTTGAGCCTCGATTTTTGCCGTTTCTGGGGAAACTTGCTCAAATAAACGATCTAGCTAGATTATGTACACTTTAAGATCAATGTACATACCTTGTTTGGTCGATTGTTGAAGTCCAACCGTTTTTAGTTATGGAGAGCATCGCGCTAGCTCGTTTTTAAGAGACAATAACAGAAATATTGCTAGACCCACACCTCAAACAAGTTAACCTAGACGCAAACCTATATGTCCAATCCAAAAAATAAGGATATTTTCCGAGACCCAAGACTCTGCCGAAACTATAGATATCCTGTATGTGTCTGCGGTAAAAAATACAACTCGTTTGGCAGTTTCAAACACGTTCATGGTGCGTGTCTGTTTGGTTACCACGGTGACGGCGCAGCTGTGAAAGCTAATTACAGAGAAAAACGAACATTTACCTAGCATCCATACCTCAAACAAGTTGACCTAGACGCAAAACTATACTTCCCCCCAAAAAAATTAGGATATTTTCCGAGACCCAAGACTCTGCCGAAACCAGAGATGTCCTTTATTTGTCTGTGGAGTCAGAAATACGACTCTACCGGCAGTTTAAAAAAACGTCTACTAGCCACCTCTCCATTGAAGTTAATGAGAGAATTTGAAAGGCTGCTCTCGCTTCAAGGCGCATATCTGAAAATCTGTAAATGTGAGCTCTTAAGTAGTTAGATTGGCTGAAAGAGGACAAGTTTTCCTCCATTTTAAGGTATAATTTGTTTCTGTAAATTAAACTATATGAATGTTAGAGGAATTTGTTTGACAATTTAGTTGAATATCGGAAAAAGACCATCAAGAAGAGTGTGCTTCCATAATCATTCATAAAACTCAAGAAGGAGCAACATTTTTTATGTATTTAAAACTGTCATAATTCAAAATTGGCTGAATATTTGAAAAGCTGAATGATTTGGGAATAGCTGAATGTCTTGTGAACATTTTAAAGGTTGAATGGTGTCTCTAGCTGAAAGTATGCTGAAGTAGTTAAGTTTGAAAGAGGAGGAAGCTTTTTAATGATTTGAAAGGATTTACCATTACTTTTAATGGGAGATTAATTAGCACAAAAACCTTATTATTTTAAAAAGTATAAAAGTGAGAAATACCAGAAGTCATAGCCAACATCTCCTGAAGGAGCTGAACGTTTTGATACCACAATTGTAGGAATCGGTGAAAGTATGCAGGACTAGTTAAAGGCCAAAAAACCTACGGAAGAACTAAGAAGTTGGAATAATAATAATAAAGAGAAACAGGAAAACAATAGTGAAAATGTTAACACATTCTCACAATAATAATAAAGAGAAACAGGAAAACAATAGTGAAAATGTTAACAGCATTCTCACGATAATAATAAAGAGAAACAGGAAAACAATAGTGAAAATGTTAACACATTCTCACAATAATAATAAAGAGAAACAGGAAAACAACAGCATTCTCACAATAATAATAAATATATATGTGAGATAACAAAGGTTGTGCTCTCCGAAGGCGTGGCACACCAATAAGAATGCTTGAGCACACCCAACAAATATATATGAGAGAGAACAAAGGTTAATAGTAAGAAAAGGTAGAAACACCTAAGTGGCCACTAATAATAATACTAATAATAATAATATAACTGCAAGCAGTGATGGCAGATTCCTCCAAACATTGCGAACCATTGAAAAATGTATATTCTTGACAAATTGTAACTGTATAGAAAAATCTATGCTGCAGAATTACCAATAGGATACCAAATCTGAAATGCAATAGCATCAAGATCCACAAGGGCCTTTATTTCAAGCCAAGAAGTGAAGGGGCTTGGTGAGCCTATCCATTCCAGAAAGCCTTGTATCTTTGTGCTTTAGGGCGTGGCCTGTAGCACCACCTATAGATAATGCAATAGCATCAAGATCCACAAGGGCCTTTATTTCAATCCAAGAAGTGAAGGGGCTTGGTGAGCCTATCCATTCCAGAAAGCCTTGTATCTTTGTGCTTTAGGGCGTGGCCTGTAGCGCCACCTATGGGTAATGGTGGGCCATTAGGGGTGTGGTAGTTACTCTTGGCCTATACTATCAATGTTTCAGGATTTTGAGAACTTTTTATCATTGCATACAAAATCGGAAATGCAAGACCATCAATCAACATCCATAAGGCCTTTGCTAAAGACCAAGGAATGAGTGGGGGCTTGGTCAGCCCACAATTGCCTGAAGTGTTGTGTGTCAAGCCTGCGCGTGTGTCAAGGGAAGGCTGAGTGTATGACAATGTGGAGCGCGCGCTGAGGAAGAGGGGAGACATTTCATTCTAGATTTCACTAGAAATTAGCCACGCTAGCATTTTTTAAATATTCACAGAAAATCTACTTTTTATCTTACAGTCAACTTGTTCTCAGATTTGTGTACTAAACATTCTCAAGTCTTCATATGAACTTGTGATTGAATCAGAGTATCAGTTTTTGACTGGCTGATGTGTAAAGCATTATTTTAGCGTTAGCGATAAATTCAATTTGCTTTATATCAATCATTTTTGGAGATATGAAGTTGCCTTTTCACATGGTAACATATTGTAGTTGTAAATCCAATTTCCAACTTTTTTAGTCCAGCCTTGGTTGACGCGCTTCAAGCACTGCAGTCGTTCGTGATCGATAATGGGATTTATTGCAATAAACAAAAATAAACATGAGTTTGTACCTGGAGGTGCGAAACTGCGGTAGATCAACTTTTTCCAGTATTCCAACAATTCCAATAACGTAGCGCTTGCTGCTCTCATTTCTGACACGTATAGCTTGCTGACACATATAGCTTGCTTGCACGTGTAGCTCCACTTGGTCACGTGCTAACAAGGTGGGCTGTGGCCAACGCAATTTCACACCTCCATGGTGTTTAACAAGCAAATCCAAATACTAACAACATAACATTAAATCAATTAACAATCAATGGTTCACTTACTTTCCTTTTATACTAATATTCCATAATTATAAATAATAACAATAAACGTAACTTATTCTGGCTCCAACATTCCGGCCCCTAAATGTTCTGTAAGCAAACAGTACAATAACAAAACAAACAGTTATAGGAGTCAGCCATAATGTAACTGTAATACACATATCCTTATTCACACTTCATATATTAAGTCTTTTTAAAAAAAAATATAGTTCAAAGTCCTTTCAAAAGTATGATCAAAAATCAAAGATCTTCTTCCAAAACACGAGTTCACGCAGTCCATGATGTATGTAATGCACGTGAGTGTAAATCAGTATAGGTGAGGGATAGAGATAGAGATAAAGAGAGAGAGAGATCTTCAGTCAGAGGCTTCAAGGAGCAGAGCAAGCTTTGTGATGGGCCTGGTCAAGGTACTGGTCTTGGTCTGAACTTGCACTTGTCTCACAAATCGTCTTTTGTCAGGCAGGGTTTGTGTGACTCGGCCCATGACCCATGAGTTTCTGGGAGCAGCGTCATCTATTATGAGGACAACATCGCCAGCAACAAAGTTTCTCCTTTTCCTAGTCCACTTTTGCCTTTCTTGAAGTTCTGGCAGGTATTCTCTCGTCCACCTTTTCCAAAAGAGGTCTGCCAAGTACTGTACTTGGTGCCATCTTCTTTTGGCGTAGCAGTCTTCAACGCTGAATACTCCAGGTGGCAATGAAGGCTTTCCTTTAAGGAAAAGGAGGTAGTTTGGTGTGAGAGGCTCCAGATCCAGAGGGTCATTGCAAGCTTTAGAGATGGGCCTGTTGTTAATTATAGCTTCAACCTCACAAAGCAACATGCTCAATCCCTCTTCGTCCAGAGTCTGTTCCATGGCTAAAGCTCCAAGAATGCGTCTGACTGTTCTTATTTGCCTCTCCCATATTCCACCGTGGTGTGACCCAGCAGGTGGGTTGAATGTCCATGATATGCCTTTCTTACGCAAGGTGGAATGAATCTTGAGATTGTCCAGATCTTGAATAGACTCTCGCAATTCTCGTTCTGCTCTTACAAGATTGGTTCCATTATCAGACCTCATGGTCTTGACTGTGCCTCGTCTTGCTGTAAACCTTCTGATTGCGTTAATGCAGGAGTCGGTATTCAATGTGTGTGCAACCTCCAGGTGCACAGCTCTGATGTTCAGGCACGTACAGATAACTCCATACCGCTTCAAATTGGTTCTTCCCCTCTTTATTTCAAATGGGCCAAAGAAGTCTACACCTACATTAGTGAAAGGTGTTTCGTCCGGTAGTAATCTGTAATGCGGTAAGTCTGCCATGTATTGTGAACCTCGGACACCACTCAATCTTCTACAGCGGAAGCACTTTGTAATCACTGCCCTGACCACAGAGTTTGCCTTTGGTATCCAATACCTTTGCCTGAGCCGAGACAGGGTATGGTTCCGCCCACTGTGTCCGATGGTTTTATGTACATGTCTGATTATCAGAGTTGTTACGTGATGATTTCGTGGCAGAATGGCAGGGTGCTTAGCTTCCTGAGGCAATGCAGACTCGACCAACCTTCCACCAACTCTTATTAGTTCATCCTGAAGAACCGGAGTAAGTTTATGTATGTGGCTGCTCCTTTTCACAGACATTCCTTTCCTTAGAGACTCCAGCTCCTCTTTGTAGTCTGTTGACTGACAGAATTGAATGATGGCATCTTCAGCTACCCGCATGTCCTCCATGGACAGCAGGTGTTTGTCATTTATTTTTCCTTTTCCATGAGCAGGTTTCTTTTCCTTTCAGGCACCTCAATGTGGCCTTGATTTTTAACATCCACGCTACAGCCTTTCGAAGTCGATGCCAGTCTGAGTAGTAAGTGATGAATTTCATGACTGTATTCACTTGTTCGTTTACAGGAACAACACATACGGTGAAGACCTTTACTTCAGGATCATCCAGTGTCAATGTGCACTCTGGACTTCGCGGCCACTCAGTTTCTGGATGTTGCAGGAATTCAGGACCTTGGATCCACACGGAACTCAGGAAACGAGTGACTGATGCCTCGGGAAGCACAATCATCCGGATTCAGAGTGCCACTGACATAACGCCACTGTGTAACGTCAGATGAAGCATGGATACTTGTTACGCACGCCTCCCGAAAGAGGGAACGCAACACCCTACTGCGCACAAGAACCCCAGGGCTGGGCGAATGGAGTGTGAAGTCGTGGTGTAGAACACAAGAGAAAACAGTTAACCAAATAACCAAACGTTTAGGGAAAAAGGGGCTGGGCACGACCAAAACAAAGAAAGCAAAATAACAATTCCTATCCCTACCTTCTCACAGTTTCTACCCTAACTAGCACCGTAGGACTGGCGCTCTGCCCAGTAATACAGGGGTTGGTCGGCCCAGGTCTTACCTAGTGTATATAGACAATAGGTGTTTCTGCGGGTAGTGTAAGCCCCAGGGCCTCTTGCCTAAAGCACGTAGCTTTCCCCTTCTCCCCCTGGGAACAAAACAAAAAGGTGTTAACCCAAATAATAAACAATGTTAACCACAAATACACAATTCTCAAACAGACAGGTACGAATTCGAAAGTCAATGTCAGAAGTTGTCAGAAGTACAATTGTAACACAGCAGCACACAAACCAACACAAACAGCAGTCAGCCAACCTCCCTAGCTGGTCAACCACGGAGGTTTAAATAAGGCACAACACAGGTGAAACCACTGACGAGGGGGGGGCGGAGTCCGGACCAGGGGAGTCGACCAATCAGCCCTGAAACTGGCTTCAGAAGCCATCTTGCCCACACCTGAGGAAAAGAGACCCCCCCACAAAAACCACAAACAAACAGACATACGGACACAGAAACACTCTAGAGCACTGGGGACGTAACAATACTGGTCACCCTATTGGCAACAAAAGTGTGAAATCTAGAGGTTTAATTTTTCATATATTTAAGCACAGAAGTGCTATCTGTCCAATAGACTGAAGGCATCAAAGAAAGTTCAAGTT
The DNA here is from genome assembly GCA_903064625.1 of Mallotus villosus. Taxonomy (NCBI): domain Eukaryota; kingdom Metazoa; phylum Chordata; class Actinopteri; order Osmeriformes; family Salangidae; genus Mallotus; species Mallotus villosus. Next base: position 103,102 of record CAEFZP010005304.1, read on the forward strand.
CTGACTGCAGCATTACATCCTTTCTTACAGCCATAGTAGCTGCTGTGAGCTCAAGCCTTGGGATGGTGACGGGTTTTAATGGCACCACCCTTGCTGTGCCCATAACAAAGGCACAGTGAACTTTGTGCTCATCATCCTGAAGTCTTAGGTAGGAGACAGTGCCATAAACAAGCGAAGCAGGTTTATGCAGGAGGACGCGAGACCTAGCGCGACTAGCAATCGTCATCACGCGTCAAGGCACACCCTCCTAATAGGGCGGGGTATAAAGCAGGGATCCCGGCTCCTGCGTTGCTAGTGCAACACAGATGCTCTCGGTCTCCTGCGGCCTCCACCTCCCCGGCCTCCTCCCTTTGTCTGGTTCTTCTTTTTCTTTCTCAGGGGGAATGCGGTCGCTGCTCTCTGCCCGGATGACGAGACGGTGTTCCAGGAGACGGTGTCTCCATTGGGTGCGGCGGGGAGACGCTGCGAGCACAACCATACGCCAAATCAAATATTACATGATGTATTGTATCATGTGGAATAAAGTATCGGTTAACAAACTACTCAGTCCTCCTTCCTGAACCACTTTCACTCTCATCCGAGAAATGATGGAGCTGAGCTGAAGTGAGGGTACCAAAGTTCCCTGGCAAGAGGCATCTCCTAACATTGCACCCCAAGAGCTCATTCAATGGGCAATGCGTCTTGATTCAGATCCAGATCTTTTACCTCTTGTGCTAGGATCTGTTCTGGGATGGAGAGAAGCAACGACCTGCTGTTACTGATCCATTTATTCAGCTTAAAACCACCAGTAGCGCACAGCCTGGTGAGATTTTTGGCGAGTAGAATGGCTTCTTGCTCCGAGTTTACGGATTTTAGGCAGTCGTCCACGTAAAAGTTTCTGAGGACTGTCTGTGTGACTTTTGGGTCAAAGTTGGCAGTGTTGTCTCTCGAACATTGCTGTAAGGCAAAAGTTGCGCAGCTGGGAGATGATGTGGCTCCAAAGATGTGTACCACCATCTTGTAATCCTCAAGTTCTTTGCTCAATTCTCCATCAGGCCACCACAAGAATCTTAAAAGATCTGAGTCCTTGTCAGGTACTCTGACCTGGTGAAACATGGCCTCCACATCAGCTATAAAAGCGGCAGTCCCTTGCCGAAATCTTGTGAGGACACCAGTAAGACTGTTGGTGAGGTCTGGACCTTGTAGAAGCTGAGAGTTGAGTGACAGACCTTGGTAAGTAGCTCCACAATCAAACACTACCCTTAACTTGTGCTTTTTTGGGTGGTACACCCCATGATGAGGTATGTACCATGTTTTTCCCTTCTTGGTTTCCTTTTGCGTCTCCTGTGGTGTTAGTTGGATAGCAAAACCTTTCCTTAAGTTGTCAGCCATGAATCTTTTGTATTCCTCATGAAATGTTGGGTTCTTTAGCAGTTTTCTTTTCAGGCTTATGGCTCTTTGCTCAGCCAGACAGCGGTTGTTTGGGAACTTAGCGTTGTCCTTTCTCAAAGGCAAACCAATGCTGTAGTGCCCTTCTTTCAGCTTTACTGAGTTAGAAACCTTTTACATGAATTCATGGTCTTCTTGAGACATCTCTAAGCTCTCCTCGTGTTGACGCTCTGGGAAATCATGTTTCAGCTGTTGTTGTAGTAACTCCTCAATCTTCACCAGAGAGATCCTGTTTGCTGTGATGACCTTGTCAGTGCCCTTTGTGAGCGGCCCGTTGACTGTCCATCCCAGAGTGGTTTTTACTGCATCAGGACCTTTTCCCTGGCTGTTAATTGTCATCCATGGTTCCAAAGCCTTAGGAACATTGTTCCCAATCAACATACTGACTTCCGCTTCAAGGTGTGGAATTTTTACTTCATGGAGATATGGACATTGTTTTACATCCTCCTGATTGGGAATATTTTCAGGTTTCACAGGAATCAGTGTGGGAGTACACCTCAGGCAGTTCCAGATACTCATTGTTTTTAAGACCACTGATTTCCATACCTGTCACCAGGGACGTCTTTATGACCTGTTCCTTGTTCATGGTTCTAAGCAGAATACTTGTTCTGCTTCCTGTGGTCTGCAACTGTCTGAGTAAGGACTCTGTGCAGAATGTTGCAGAGCTTCCTGGGTCCATAAAAGCATAGGTGTTTATCACCTTATCACCTTATCATGAGTCCCCAGCCCGGCCCCAGTCTCACTCCACACGTTAGTTTGATTTGCGTATACTTTTGTCACAGCCATGTTTTTTGAGCTTTCACCTTTCTGATTGGTAGTCTCTTTTTTGTTGATATGTAGGACAGTTGGGTGTTTAAGAGAACACACTTGACAGGTAAGTCTCCTTTGCTCATGTGACCGACTTCAAAGCATCCAAAACACACTCCTCTTTTTCGTAGGAACTCTTCCTTGCAATGCAAGCACTCTTTACTTGCTTTTGTTTGCATTTTATTTGCACCTTCCGATACATCCTGCTTAGTATTGCTGTGTGTCGCTGTTTCCACATAGCTAGCAAATCCACTGTATCCACCTTTGGGCCTCCTGTCCTTGGAGAGGATGGGCTTGCTTGCCTGTGATGAGCCGGTACTTCTTGCCTGTGTGAGATTTAAGTTTCCAAACAATGGATGTGACAGGATTCTGGATTGATAGCTCACAAACTCTACTAAATCCGAAAACTTCGCCCTTGGGCCATTGCATTCCTGTATTTCAAAAGCTTTAACTCGCCATCTTTCTTGCAATTTGAAAGGTAGCTTACTGAGAATGTCTTTCATTCTTTTCATGTTAACTGGATGATTTAACTCCTCCAAATACTGTACAGCATTCAAACATCCATTGAGAAACACAGAATAAGCCTGCAAGGCATCTGCGTCCTCTGCTCGGATCACTCCCCAGTTGAGACCTTTATCCAAATATGAAGTAGCAATTTTGTGTTCATCACCGAAGTGCTTCTTTAAAAGTTCCTTTGCTGAAGCATAACCTCTGTCTGGATGCATATACTGGCAACTACGCACTAGTTCTCTTGGTTGTCCCAAGGTGAACTGCTCTAAGAAAAACAGTCTATCTTGGTTGCTGTCAGTTTTCCTTTCGATGCCATGTTCAAATGCTCTCATAAAGAACAGGTAGTCCAGAGGATCTCCCTTAAAGACAGGAATGCTGACTGATGGTAAAGTAAATTGGCCTTGTTGCTTAATGAGAGTTTCTGTTATTTGATTTTGATTCTCCATTATGTTCAGCAGACTGTCAAGTTCATGAATGTTACTTTGATCATGGATAGTTGTAGATCTTTTTCTTTGTGGGTGTGTTGAGCCCACACCTCCACGTGTTCCTGTACCATGTGACATGAAGTCATGGCTACCTGAGTAGGGGAAAAGATCAGAAGACCTAAAGGTCGAAGTCTGGAGTGGTCGATGATCTTTAGCAACCTCAACTGAAACTTTAGGTTTGTGGGTGACAAACGTTGTCTTTCTTCTCACAGATGGGTCCACAGTTTGGCTTCCATATGTACTTCTTGTTGCTGCCGTGGTACTGTCGAGAGTAGCTGTAGGCTTTGTATGCCGGGGTTAGCTTAGTCTCTTCAAATTCATCCTGTTGTACCAATTGTTCTTCCAAGTACTCATTCATTCCATCCATTCTTTCAGGCACGTTCCGTGACAGTTCAAATCCTTTTAAGATGCCTAACTTTGCTGTATTTACAGCCATTTGAGTCTCCAACTCAAGCTTCTCCTTCTCAGCTCTGAGCTCAGTTTATTTCTTTTCAAGATGCTGTTTCTTTTGAAGCCTTTCAGCCTTAGCTGCCAACTCAGCATGTTCACTTTCTAGATGCATTCTAATAGATATCATTGATGACTTTGATGAACGTTGTGATGGTGCATTGGAAACACTGTCATTGGGCCCAACATCATCCATAGAGGGCGGTGCCCTCCTCCATGGCTTCTGAATCTTCAAACTGTTTTCGTTCTTCTTGTCACGTCTGGCTTTGTTTGTAACTCCAACAGGTAACAACGCACACGCACAAAACATCCACTGAGCCTTCTTAGTTATGTTCCTTTCGTTCTTTGTTTTCCGAAAACACTTCTTCATTTTTTGACAATTGTAAATCCAATTTCCAACTTTTTTAGTCCAGCCTTGGTTGACGCGCTTCAAGCACTGCAGTCGTTCGTGATTGATAATGGGATTTATTGCATAAACAAAAATAAACATGAGTTTGTACCTGGAGGTGCGAAACAGCGGTAGATCAACTTTTTCCAGTATTCCAACCATTCTAATAACGTAGCGCTTGCTGCGGTCAAAAAAACTAATGGCTGCATGCCTGTTCCACTGCTCTAATTGGTGACAGGTGCTAACAATGTGCAGGTGCTGCAGTCACCTGACAAAGTGGGCTGTGGCCAACGCAATTTCACACCTTCAATCAATTTACAATCAATAGTTCACTTACTTTCGTTTTATACTAATATTCCATAACTATAAATAATAACAATAACCCAGCTAACAAAATGACGTCCCAAGGATGTCCCCTGAACGTCCCCGAAAGTTAACAGGACGTCGCTCTTTTTGTAGGGTTCCCTAAAGGTCCCGGGGACGTCGCAGACAAACGTCCCCGGGACGTCCATGTAACGTCCTCATACCATTTAGGGGACGTTCAGGGAACGTTTGTCTCCAACGTCATGGGGACGTTCCCTTGCGACGTCCTGATAACTTTCGCATACCAAATGCAGAATCAATTTATCAACCCTAATTTATAGTCACATGTATGCATTTAATGGATATTTATTGTATACAAAGTATACAACCTTGTGTATTGTAACTGTAACGGATCCCCGTATGTATAGTGGCATTAAACTTACTGCTGGTTAAATGTAGGCTACTTTATTTTCTTCCTTTGCATAGAAAAAACATTCCATGATACCGTAAGAGCTGTAGCCTTATACGGGTCTATTAAACTATAAAACTTCAGAAATGGATGCATGTGCATCCGTTCGTCACAAAATCTGTAATCATAACAAGTTCACAGTAGCACAGACCAATCTGCGATAGCTTTTACCTTGTCAAAATAAAAGTCCTAATTATATGTAAGAGAGAAGGTGGCATAAAACATCAATAAATTATTCAAACAATACATGATCATTTAGGCACACAAAAGATCAATAAGGCAAATGCAAAGCAGGCAATCAACCCCAAATTAAACCTTTTATGGGGTTATTTACAGTAACTTATTATGTGTATGCTTAAATAAAAAAACACACGATTTAAAGTATAAACAAACACTTTATTTAAATAGATTTTTAAGGCCTGAATTAATTGTCTTATATTTTGATTGTCAACCCCTCCTCCTCCCCCTCTCTCTCCCCCTATTCCTCCCCCTCATCCTCCTCCTATTCCTCCACTTCGTTGTCCCCCTCCTCCTCCTCCCCATCCACTTCGTTGTCCCCCTCCTCCTCGTCCTCCACCAGTTCATCCGAAATCAACACCTGCAACAATTAGCTACAGTTAGACAACAGAGCAATTTTACCTGCTTTTACCTAGTGAGAATTATAAAGTAATGCATTAATATGTTAACATAAATGTTATCTTATTGACTCTTATAGCTTACTTAAATGTTGTAAATAACCCAATTTGCAATAACGGGTTTCCATATTCTGCTTAATCAACATCAATCAACTGTATAAACATTAACACAATCAAAACAAAATCAATAATTGTGTACAACAATAAAAATGGCAATACCAAAATGCATTACAATGTCGCTATACATTTGCACCCATCCACCCCTTCAATTGACTGATCCATACGTATGTTTGGATAAGTGTATATAATATGTGTATATACCTGGTTAGTTGATCTGCGGGGGGGAGCATGTTTCAATGTAACCGCAATGGCCTCCTCCACCTTCTGGCAGTCCACACTCGGAAATGAACGGCTGCAGGCACCTAAACAAAAATATTCATATGACTGTAACTAGTCATATGGTAGTAATGGTGGGACAAGTGTTTGGAAATCTCCATTACCGCCCAAGGAGGTTATGTTTTCACTGTGGCTTGTTTGTTTGTGTATTTGTCAGCAGAGTTATGGAAAAACTATAATACAGTGTATTATATAAAGCATTGTAGCCTACAGTGAATGTTAAGCATACATAAGTGTAGAGTGAAACAGTGGTACAAAATGAACCATGCAACAGTATCAACCGCCCCTCCCCACACAAAGACACTGGAGATCATAACGTTAAGCGGTTTTGAAGGAAAAAAATTCAGATAAAAGTGAGGAAAGTGCACCACTTGAATGTGCTGCAATATATTTTTTGTTGGAGGCTATACGTGCATGTGTGTGATTTAACTTACGTATCACCACATCATGGATGACTAGATGGCTGAAGGGTCTCTTCCCCTTTCTCCTGGAGTGATGTGTCAGTGATGGAGACTAAGGCGATGCTTCAGTGATGGAGACTGGGGTGATGCGTCAGTGATGGAGACTGGGGTGATGCGTCAGTGATGGAGACTGGGGCGATGCTGCGGTCAGGTCGGTCAGTGATGGAGACTGGGGCGATGCTGCGGTCAGGTCGGTCAGTGATGGAGACTGGGGTGATGCTGCGGTCAGGTCGGTCAGTGATGGAGACTGGGGTGATGCTGCGGTCAGGTCGGTCAGTGATGGAGACTGGGGTGATGCTGCGGTCAGCTCTGGATGACCATTTCCTTTCAGGACCTTCAATAAGGCATCTACGGCATTGTATTTTACTCCAAAATCAATGACCCATTCTTTAAGTAGTTCCCTAAAGGAAGAGGCAACTGCACTGTGCTCATCACCATCACTGGACTCCTCTGATGTCTGATCTCTGATCTGTTCCAACTCAGGGACAATGTTGGTATCGTCATGCAGCTGCTCTTCGATGGTACCTCCACTCCCAGGGCTATCATCACTGTACATCTCCTGATCATTCGTCTCATTTGGTTCTCCATCATATGCATTTTTTTTCTGTGCTCTTGACACCCTTGCCCAGATCCGATTATAGTCTCGCTTTTGATCAGCTGACGACTAGATGGCTGAAGGGTCTCTTCCCCTTTCTCCTGGGGTGATGCGTCAGTGATGGAGACTAAGGCGATGCTTCAGTGATGGAGACTGGGGTGATGCGTCAGTGATGGAGACTGGGGTGATGCGTCAGTGATGAAGACTGGGGCGATGCTGCGGTCAGGTCGGTCAGTGATGGAGACTGGGCCGATGCTTCAGTGATGGAGACTAAGGCGATGCTTCAGTGATGGAGACTGGGGTGATGCGTCAGTGATGGAGACTGGGGTGATGCGTCAGTGATGAAGACTGGGGCGATGCTGCGGTCAGGTCGGTCAGTGATGGAGACTGGGCCGATGCTTCAGTGATGGAGACTAAGGCGATGCTTCAGTGATGGAGACTGGGGCGATGCTTCAGTGATTCACTTTTTTCTTTAATCACACCCCACATAATGTTAAAACATGGTTTAAATAACGACTAACAACCTTTATACATTGATAAATGTGGTTCTTACCTTTTAAACCGAATGTCCCAATCCCACACCACAGTTCTTAAATAAAATAAATCGTAAATCAGTAACAACAAATGTCCTTCTCGACAATGAGCGCGAAAAAAACGGATGTGGAAAGTAACTCCAAAATATGCTCCTGACTCCTTGAAATGACGCCCCCCACAGAGCTTTTTCAGCACTGCAAGTGTTAAGATAACACACAAATCAACACCCATTTACTCGGAATAATTTACACTGGGAATTTAACTCAAATCAACACTACAGATTTTGCTGTGCATAGTGACAGTAGACTAGTATAGCTCGAGCAAGTCACATCACAGAATGACACCACCGCTATGACCAACTAATGACGTTCCTGGAACCCCCCGAATGTTTTTTTTAACATAATGTCATATCATAACCAACCAGGGACGTTCCTGGAACGTCCCAAATGTCCCCGAAAATGTTTAACATAATGTCATATCATAACCAACCAGGGACGTTCCTGGAACGTCCCAAATGTCCCCGAAAATGTTTAACATAATGTTATATCATAACCAACCAGGTACGTTCCTGGAACGTCCCCTGAAAGTTTACAAATAATTGACAAAATTGTGACCTTTTAGGAACTTTAATAACGTCCGAAGAACGTCCTAAGGATAACGTCACGGTATAACCTATAGGGGACCAAATAGGAACGTCACCGAACGTCCCCAGGACGTCCCTTGTTAGCTGGGAAACAACCTATTATGGCTCCAACAACAAAACAAACAGTTATAGGAGTCAGCCATAATGTAACTCTAAACATATCCTTATTGGGTGTGCCACGACTTCGTCGGCACATCCTTTGTTATCTTACATATATATTTATTATTATTATTTATTTTAGCCCCCCTAATCCTCGGTCAATATTTGGACTACATAGACAACCTACGTGTCAAACGTTTGGTCTTGGTAGCGATTGATATGCTATTACTTTTATTTACGTTCCGTTGCACAGTTTAGGACCATACAACGTTTTTGTGCCAAAAAGTGTCTTTTGTCGCCAAAGGGTACTCAGTTACGGCCTACGTCACAGCGTCGGCACACGTTAGCATCGACGCATTAGATACAACATGCATACAGACTGTTGCACAGCAAGGATGGTATCGTGCCGCCCCCCCTAAGCATCCGTCAATATTTGGATAACTTAGAAAACATAATGTCAAAAGTTGGTAGCCATTGAGTTGCATGTATTTTTATTTACGTGGCTAACTTGCTAGCCACAGTCACTGACGCTACTAACGTCACCAAACACGCGTGACTACCTCTAGCAGAACATTAGTTTAGCAGCTTGTTCTGGGAGATAACTAGCTAGGCTAACTATAGCTATAAGTTATAACGCTGCTGCAGAAACGCCACAAGCAAAGAGGCCAGGGTGATAACTATTTACTCATTTTACTTTGTCATATGAAACACAATTGTGAAATGTAATGTACAATCTACGCTGATATTATTGAGGAACTACATCTACTTTCGGACACAGTAGTCTACTATTTCACTGAAGCATTAGTATCATGACATTAGCCTATGTTGCCCGGGCAACACATACTGTCTACAGCGGTCTAGGATGCATCTATTTTCAATCGTTAAAATAAACATTCCTCACACATTTTCATTGTACGATTTATTATGACATTAGTAAACGATTTGTTGGTGAAATTATCATTACCTGTGCTTTCAAACCAGTGTAGCTCACTCACTGCAACGCTGTAGACTACCCTCGACACTAGTGAGTACAGTAGCTAGCTAGCACTAGCTAGCTTAGCTAACAACAACTCTCAACAGCTGTTTAGGAAGTCAAACGGTGACAGAAGCACTCCCCTTACTCAAAAGTCTTTCAATAGGTCAAACTATCTGACTACTAACCTGAACTTCATTGCCACAGCCTAAACTTGTCAATCTGTTCGTAAGTTTTTTAAATTTCAGCCTAAACAGTATAACGGAACGTCACATCAAATTCTACCAACGCAATCGCTACCACCAAGACGAACACGGGTAGCTACAGTAGTTGTACAATTTACCGGGGCAGCTCCTCCACACAGGGCTATATCGCATTTTGCGTTGTTACTGACAATGATCGCTACCAGTGAGCTTTTTATGAATGAGCGATTATCCACTAAATAAATGTCAAGCTTATTTAGGTTTTTGTGGCCATATTTTCAGTTTTCAGAAGATTGTACTGTTAGCTAGCTGCCGATAACGTCGTTGTTAGAATAATTTACAGGGCTCCACAGTGTTGACTGGGGAGTCACACAGGGTGATGGGGGTGAGTGGGGCTGTATTCTTCCTGAAGTCCACAACCATCTCCACTGTCTTAAGAGCATTGAGCTCTAGGTTGTTCTGGCTGCACCAGGTCACCAGGTTGGCCGCTTCCCACCTATAATCAGACTCGTCTCCACCAGAGATGAGCCCAATAAGGGTGGTGTCGTCCGCAAACTTCAGGAGTTTGACGGACGGATGACTGGAGGAGCAGCTGTTGGTGTACAGGGAGAAGAGCAGAGGAGAACGAACGCAGCCCTGAGGTAATCCGGTGCTGATGGACCGGGAGTCAGAGACTTGTGTTCCCATCTTAACGCACTGCTTCCTGTCAGACTGCAGGTGGAATCAGGCACGTTCAGTTGGGAGAGCTTGTCCTGAAGCAGGGCGGGGATGATGGTATAGAAGGCAGAGCTGAAGTCCACAAACAGGATCCTGGCGTAGGATGCTGGGGAGTCTAGGTGCTGAAGGGTGAAGCGGAGTGCCATGTTAACTGCATCGTCCACAGACCTGTTGGCTCTGTAGGCAAACTGCAGAGGGTCTAGTAGAGGGTCTGTGATGGATTTGAGGTGTGCCAGCACCAGGCGCTTGAAAGACTTTATTATCACAGAGGTCAGGGCGACGGGTCTGTAGTCATTATGTCCAGTTGGCCTGGGCTTTTTGGGCACAGGGATGATGGTGGAGGACTTGAGACAGGCTGGCACATGGCATGTCTCCAGGGAGGTGTTATAGATGTAGGTGAACACCGGAGACAGCTGGTCAGCACAGTTCTTGAGGGTGGCAGGGGAGACAGCGTCTGGCCCAGCTGCTTTGCGTGGGTTCTGCCTCTTGAAAAGTCTGTTAACTTCACCCTCCTGAATGGAGAGTGTCCTCACTGAGTTGGTGGGAAGGGGGGGGGATAGTTCAGGGCAGTCCAATTGTCTTTCAAAACGACAGTAGAACTCGTTCAGGTCGTTGGCCAGGCGTGAGTCGTTTGTGGAGTGGGGCTTGGAAGTTGGTATTCTGCCTGAGCCCTCTCCAGACAGAAGCAGAGTCGTTAGCAGAGAACTGGCGCTTCAGTCTCTCTGATTACAGTTGCTTAGCCTCCCTCACAGCCTTGCTAAACCTGTTCTTCGACTCCTTGAATCTGTCCTTGTCCCCACTCCTAAACGTGGCCTCTTTGTCCAGCCTCAGCCGTCTGAGTTTAGCTGTAAACCAGGGTTTGTCGTTGTTGTAGCTCACACTGGTGCGTGTTGGTATACAGCAGTCCTCACAGAAGCTGATGTATGATGTCACAGGGGAGAGCAGTGTGCTTTGTCAGGGCGATGGCATCGTCTGTAGACCTGTTGGACCGGTATGCAAACTGCATAGGGTCCAGGGTGGGAGGGAGGGGCAAATGAATGATTTGACTAGCCACTCAAAGCACTTCATGATGACAGAGGTCAGTGCTAGTGGGCGATAGTCCTTCACCAGGTGACCTCTTGGACACAGGGACGATGGTGGTCATCTTGAAGCAGGTGGGGAGTACAGACAGGCTGAGGGAGAGGTTGAAGATGTCACTGAAGACCCCTGCTAGCTGGTCAGTGCAACCCCTGAGAGCCCTACCTGATATGCCGTCTGGGCCAGTTGCTTTGCGAAGTTTTAAACTTTTTGAAGCAATGCCGCACCTCAGCAACAGTAAATGTCGGCACACCACTGGCTAGGCCTTCAGGTAGCTCCACTGCAGGGGGGTGACTGTCCCTCTCAAAGCGAGCGTAGAAGGCATTTAGCTCGTCAGGCAGTAGGACAGAGGACTTGGTCTTGCTGTACCCTCTCCCTTTGTAGTCTGTAATGGCTTTAAGTCCACTCCACATGTGCCTGGGGTCAGAGCTGTAAGGCTGGGTGTCAAACCTGCCCCCACCTCTCATATTCTAAAGTCTGGAGTTGCTGGACGGTCTCAACTTGATGGCCCTCACACCCCGTTCAAGATGTGGTCTGATTGGTTGTTCTTGTGTATACTATAATATCATCAAACGGTGCCTTTGGTGTCCTCATCAGAATCACTCAATCAGCATGAAAATGTAGCAGACTAATGAAATTCTGAGGTCTTATTATAAATGACCAAACATTTACACACATAAGTACAATGATTAGCCTCTTGAAATGTGTTTCCTTCATTTTAAACCGTTTTTTTTCATTGGATGTACGTGATTTTGGCATGTCCCACACACTGCTCTGCTAACTACATTATGTGTAATAAGGGTTTTAATGAGACTAAATTCTAAAAAGAAAATATATAGTCTATTGTCCACAAAAGGTTATTTGATAAAATGAGTCATTTTGATCATGTATATTCTATTTTCATTATCATATCGAACATTTTGCGTGTGTCCCTGAAATTGCTGTCCACCCTGTCATACGCCCCTTTGAAAAACCAACTGATGTACTTAGTGACATCACTACCATCATTTTGTCTTTCTTCAATCAAGGCTGAAACAGTGGCTTGTTGCAGAGTAAGTATTTACACTTATATTTCTTAATTTTCATCGTATTATGTGTGTAGTCGGATGTTGTCAAGCTTAACACGTCCACTCTGTCATAGTGAAATATCAATTAATATAAAAACTTTTCAGAAATTCAAAATATATTTGTAAAACAGTAAACTGTTACCTTGCTAACTGAATCATGTTGCTAACTGAAGGTCCACCATGTGCTCATTAAATGCTAACATTAGCCAAAAATGTCCACCCTGTCAGTGTCCACCCTGTCAGCAAGCCTTCCATGACAGGGTGGACATGATTCGTGACAGGAAGAACATGCAAATAGTTTAAGCCACATGCTGATAAATGTGGGTAATAGCTGTTGTAATATGTATATTAATATGTATAATATGTATATTACAACACTTTAACAGCCAATTAAAGTGTGTAGGGAACATTTTGAATTGTCTTCTAGAAAGAAATGAGCTCAGGAGCTGAGATAGCAAGGAGATATCGAGAACGTCGTGATGCTGACCCGAACAGAAGAAGAAATTACCTTGAGAAAGAGAGGGACAAATGGAATAGAGACAGAGAGACTGGAAAGAAGAAGGGTGTCAGTGAGCTCAGTGAGAGAGAGAAGAGGGCAAAAAGAAAGAAATGGAGAGAGGCCAAAAGTCAAGCGAGAGCCAGAAACAGGGCCAGTGCTTTGCTACAGTCAGAGACACCACCCAACTCCCCTGCAGCTCCTGAAAATCAGCCTCAGCCAGGGCCCTCCAGGTTAGATCATTGGAAGTGTAGCTGATGACTTATTAGAAAGTTTAGATTTATTTGAAGGACAATTATCCACTGTTTATGTCCCCATAAAATAATATATTGATAACTAATTCGTTAAAAATCCAAATTCTAACTGAAAAGTGCCGAAACTCACCAAACATTACGAAATAAAGTTTCCACTACAGTTACTGTCATACTTCTATGACGTTGACTATTCACAAAACTTAAAAATTACAGTACGATCACTAATGTGGATGATCACATCAAAATGCCAAAACGGGAAATGATATATAGGCTACTGTTTAATCCGCCACCACTTAATAACTTCTGTTAAATTTGAGGGTGTCAAACGGACGACAAAATCACTCAGGAAATGCATGTCGCGCTAACCCTATAGCTGCCATGCTGTTACTATGCGCCACCACTCGTTTCTTACTTTCAAATTTTACATCGGACCATTTCTTCTTACTTTCTGCCATGGTCCGGTTCTCGGAACCCACAGCATTTACGGCCCTATAATAATAATGATTTTATTTGTAATGCACTTTCCATTTAGCTAAATCTCAAAGTGCTACAGGTTAAAAACAAGAAAAGTCGCAAATAGTGACAGTTTTCCACTCCACGGATTTTCTTTTGTGGCTAATACCTGATGACAGGCCGCCAAACAGGACACATTTTCTTCAAATAAACGCTGCAGCGTTTATTAAATGACGTTCATTTTTGGTGGAGCGTTTATTCGAGGGCAGCGTTTATTTGAAGAATTACGGTAATTCCCCCAAAAATAATCACCTCAGGAGCGCATTTATAGGCCATCTGCATATACATTTTTGGGAGGAGGCAAGGCGGGGACAGTGGCTCATTCACGTGCGGTCAATCTCACGTTGATTGTGATTTATAAAGGAAAGGTGCGCAGGACCTGGTTTTATACATGTGAATATTTCTGTGCGTAGGTACTTTTCGAGTTTTGGCCGTACGCCATCCTCTGGTATGAAAGCTGCGCAATGCTTTATACATGAGGCCCCTGGGAAAGAGAACATTTGTTTATCTCAGTGGATGACAGAGAAGATCACGAAGGATGAGAAGGTGTCAACAATTACAGTGAAAAGGGAGACGACAACTACAACGGTGGCATGACCTTAACAAAGATTTCCCAGAGTCTTCTCCATTTTAGGCGCCATGTCTTCAACATTAAATGGCAGTTTAATGCCTACGGGGAGCTCAGGAGGAGCCTGAAGCACGAGTCCCTCTTGCATATAGATTTCAGCGAAAATTACACATGCAAGTACGGCGAAGAAATACAATCTGTGCATTTTGGAGGCTCACACCAGCAGGCCAGTTTGCACACTGGAGTCAGTGTTTCCCCTAGGATTTTTTTTTGCAGTGGGGGCAGGTCTGTCAGACAAAAAAAACAGTCCTAACCAGTGTTGGGAGTAACGCATTACAATGTAACACGTTACAGTAGTCAGACTACTTTTGTTACGCAAAAAGTAAAGAAACGCGTTAGTTACTTAATTGAATGAATCCGTTACTAGTTCCTTGTTCAAAAAAGTAACGTGTTACTCAATTTCCCTCCGTGCAAACTACGTAACATTTACGTTGCTTTATCACGTTGCATTATAGGCTATGTCAAGTAGAAAGTGGCGACAAAAAAAGATGGCAGCGCCTGTTCCCGTTGCTAGGCCTATGCACGTAGGCGTAGCTCTAGCGTTTTTAGGGTGGAAGTTTTCCCATTATTTTGAACCGTGGTAAAGTTGGTTGGAAGTTCGATATTCAACAGACATTCGGACGCCCAGTATTGTGTCAATTTAGCCGGGGTTTAGCGACGCTACGACCGGCCGCTTAGCCAATGCTTTTGACTGCCTAAACAACGCACATTTTTAGGGACCATCAACAAATTACACATTTAAAATGTCAAAAGTCAATAGCTTTTCAACAACATGAACTAGGAACATCAAAATGACATTTAACTGTTGAAAATGTATGCATACATGTTGCACAGCCTTTAGTTTTTCAGTTTTACCTCACACTTTTTTCAATTAAATTCAATTGTTTGTTTTCATTGTTCACTGCAATGGGGATGTTCAATAAGCCTGGCATTTTTTGATTAAAGAGTTTCTTGATTTAAGACCTTTATGTGTTATTGCTGAGGTCAACCTATTAAATGTCCCTTTTGAGCATAAGATTGACCAAGGTGAGTTGTCTTAGAAATAAAAGACTTTTCTTAATGTAACGCAAAAGTAACGTAACGCCTTACTCTCAACTGCAAGTAACTAAGTAACGTAACTAGTTACTTTACAAGAAATGTAACTAGTAACTGTAATTAGTTACTTTTAAAAGTAACGTTACCCAACACTGGTCCTAACCCTATATTTCGGAGCAGGTTAATGTAATAGTCTAATAGCTAATGTAATATTTTTGTCCTATTTCCCCTAAAGCAACAAACTTAAGTTACTTAAAGAGACCTTCCATTCATGAAGTATGTTCTAAAGCTGCCAATTAATACGTAACAACTTATTGTAAATGGTCAGTAGCCTATACCACTTATTTGTTTGTAAACATTCGGGGTGCGCGTGCAGCATAAGACGCACACACGCAATCTCAACTGCGGTGTGAAGCGCGTGTCCGTGCTATTCTCCGACATGCACTCTAACAATCACTGCTGATAGACGGCCTAAAATTCTGTACAGCCCTATTTCTGATACCGTGGCAGCAGAAATGTAGCCGAGGCGGGCCGCCACGGTCAATTCAACATAGCGGAAACACTGGGAGTGCTCTACACCGCTAGTGAACAAGCGCCGCACGCCTTCTGCTCCATATCACCCTCCAGAAGACACGATCCTGTGGCCATCTGGGCCCACCTTGATCCAGTTCTGAAGGTAGTGAGAGAACGACACCTTCAAGTCAGCAAGCTTCATTTTTTCAGCGATGGGCCTGCAACGCAGTATCGACAGAAGGGACATTTCTTCTACCTCTCAACTGAACCCTACAAGTATGGCTTCAAAGGAATAACGTGGAATTTCTTTGAGGCTAGTCATGGGAAGGGGGCACCAGACGGCACCAGACTGCTGACCTCACCGGATTGTGGCCCATGGAGGAGACATCCCTGATGCCCAGAGCTTGTATGACAAGCTAAAAAGCCTGGACACATCTGTAGAGCTGTTCTTCGTCCAAGAGAGGGATATTGAATCAAAGACTGAGGTAAAAGCTATAGGTCCCTGTCCCCCCTCTCCCATCCAGATTACAGACAAACTTTGTCAAATATGATCCTTTCATGTCTTAAGGTTAAGTAAAGTGTATTAATGTTTGATTTGCCCCTCACTATAGGTACCTGCAATAGCTGCCATAAAAGGCACTATGAGAATCCACCAAGCTATCAGTCTGACACCCGGCCAGATGAAATTCAGAGACATTTCATGTCTGTGTAAAAGGGAGGAAGGTATTTTGGACTGCCCCTGCTTTAACCTTCAAGAGGTCACTCTAGCGGATGTTCCAGTTTCATCTGATGAGTCCCCAGCATGTGGAAAGACAGATAACTCTAGGAGACCAGAAATTATTAAGGTAAAGCACATTGGAGAGTGATGCGTCGTTAATTACAACAATGAAGCATACCCAGAGTGGTGCGTCGTTAATTACGACAATGAAGCAAACCCAGGTCTCATCATGGATGCAGAAAGGCACAGTGTGCAAGTTAAGTGTATGCACCGCAATGGCATTAACAAGTTCCATTGGCCAAGTCTCCGGGAGGACATCTGTTGGTACCATGACTGGCAGATACTTTGCCTAATACCAGAACCACTGGTACTTTCACTGTGCAAAATGCTGTACAGAGTTTAACACTAAAAAGCCACATTAATGGCTCAAATTGGGGAATCTTTATTCAGTGGCCGCATGCAGGTAGAGTGGATCAAAACCAGTCTGTCCAACAGTTTTTTTTACATCACGTATTGCATTTATGAGGCCAATTTAATGACATTTCACAACATGTCCACCCTGTCATGCCCAAGGTCCACCCCGTCATGTCATTGTCCACCCTGTCATTTTCAGGTTTTATGAAAATCAACAAATTATTTTCACAAGTTAGCAAAGCCATTTGTGTGATTCCTTTATAAACAAATGAGGGCCAATTAGTATTGTTTGAAAGTTTGACCAGATATCTTTGTTATTAGATTATTTTATTTTTTAAAGTGCAACTCTTGCAGATTTTATAGAGAAACAAATGGTTTGCCATAATTTCATTATTAACCAAATACTTTTTCCATTAACTAAAATATGCTGTTGAGAAAGGGACTAAAATAGCCTTCTGCAAATGTACATTTTATAATCACTATGTAATTAAAATGTATTTACTCTACTTTGAATTTGTCTATGACAGGGTGGACATATTTTGCCATTTGCATGTACATTGTCTGTTAGCAGTTAATTTATAAAAAGTGTTGGAGCTTGACCAACATGCATTTCTAACAGCATAACATCTACTTAATAAAATGAATATGAAGTTCAATGGAAAATCTCCACCTTTTATTTTGGAAATGGGAAAGTCTCAAAGGCACCTTATGGTGATATTGACCCACAAAGGGAATTGTAATGCATTGTTCTTGGGATTCTTCATCTCCTGAGACCTTCTTCTCAGTTCTCCCTCTGTCCTACTCCTTGCTCACTCTTGCTTTCTCTCTGATTTAATGATCATGGTAGAGTAGGTAAGATTTAAAGCCTTTATTTTGTAACATGCTTGCCTTGTAATTGATTTTGTTGGGGAGGTTCTGTGTTGGCTCAATGGTGTATGGTAGTTGTTACCATGGCTTTCCTTTCTTTACTGGTAGTTATATTGAGTGAGTGAGTGTGTGTGTGTGTGTGCTTTTGTGCGTGATTTTGTATGTGTGGTCTGAAACAAAGGGAATATACAACTATCAGTGATACAAAGTAACACAACAGTTGAACATATAAAGGGCTAAGCTAGCATCGGCAGTATGCTAATGTTCACACATAACGATAGGCTACCTGTAATTACAGTTGAACGTCGGAGGGCTATCTCCGCTTTTCTTAACATGTACAACACAACACAGGCATGAACCATTACAGAACAACAATGACACTTACTTAGTATTCATTGACGCACACGACGAACATATAACTATAACTTCTAACTGTACAACACGAAGAGCATCTCTCGCTCCCGTGTCAATCGCTCTCGTCTCACACCAACTCTATTGACTAAACTGAGGCATGTCTCTCACGTGCACAGAGGATGCAATATTACGTATGACACTCTGCCAAAAGCGCGAGTCCAATCAACTCTCTTTTACAGCCGCCCCTACATTCATCGAGTGAATGTATGTCCTTGTAGACAGCGGTACCTTGGAAAGAGGTGCCTGCTAGTTACCATCGTCCGTAATAGTAAGCAGTCTGATAAGTCGAGCAACTGGTTGATGGTATCGTCTGTCCTTGACCTGGACATCCGCTGAACGTATGTGGCCATCACCTCCAGGATAGGTGGTCTCGACCCGGCCTACAGGCCAGAGCGCTCGGGGGAGTTGGTAGTCCACGATCATCGCGGTGGATCCAGTCTTCAGGTCTTTAGTGTCTTTCATCCACTTTTGTCTCAACTGAAGGCTGGGCAGGTACTTCTTAATGAAGCAGTTCCAGAATTGATCTGCCAGTACCTGGGAGTGACGCCATCTCCGACGACTCAGCAACTCCGACTCGGGATAGACGACCTGCGGCAACGAAGTGTCCGGCCGCCCCATCAACAGGTAGTTTGGGGTCACAGGATCAGGATCGGCCACATCAGAAGAGACATATCCCAACGGTTTGCTATTCAGTATAGCCTCAACCTCTGTCAGGAGTGTCCTGAAGACTTCCTCTGTTAGTGTTTGAACTCCTACTGTTGAATGGAGAGCATTGACTTTGACTGAGTGGATTTCACGTTCCCACATACCTCTGTAAGGCTGGGTGTCAAACCTGCCCCCACCTCTCATATGCTAAAGTATGGAGTTTCTGGACGGTCTCAACTTGATGGCCCTGACACCCCATTCAAGATCTGGTCTGATTGGTTTTTCCTGTGTATAAAGGGAATTGTAATGCATTGTTCTTTGGATTCTTGATCTCCTGAGACCTTCTCCTCAGTTCTCCCTTGTCCTACTGTCCTACTCTGCTCACTCTTGCTTTCTGATTTACAATTATCACGGTAGAGTAGGTAAGATTTAAAGCCTTCATTTGTAACATGTTTGCCTTGTAATTGATTTCATTCATTTGCAATGTTATTAAATGCGTATTCCTTTTGACCGTACTTTGACCATTCTTGCTCTGATTTAACCCATAGAGTAAAATAACCATTAATAACCAATAATCATTTATATTTGTATTGGCATTATTTGGTTCATGCTAATACACTTCAGTTTCCCATCTTCCTTTAAACCATAGGGGAATTCGTTTTGGTTCTTTCGACCATATTTTTACCCCCTACACCTCCGAAATGTGGTGCTTTGGCGGATAGTATTTGAACCGGATCTTCTGCTTGGCCGGTTGTGTTTGGAGGTCCAGACTCATGGCGCTGAAGGCATCCTGCAGCTCTCTATCGCCCCCTCGAAAGTTGGTTCCATGGTCACAGAGGAGTTCAAAGGGAGTCCCACGTCGAGCCACAAACCGTCTCAGAGCCATAAGAAAGGCATCTGTGTCCATATTATAGAGCAGATCCAGATGAACACAACGTGTGGTCATGCACTTAAAAATCACACCCCATCTCTTTTCGTTGGATCTCCCCCGCTTCACCAGGAACGGTCCAAAGCAGCACCTGTAGAGTAGAACGCTGGCTTTAGGAGGCGAAGGCGGGCTGGAGGGAGGTCTGCCATCTTTGGAATCGTGGACTTGGCCCTCCACTTCTGACACTCTATGCAGGAGTGTTGGTGACGTCATATAGCTTCTCTCCCTCTGAGTATCCAGAAGATTCTCCTCATTTCTGTGAAGACTCTTTCTGGTCCAGGATGGCACAGTTTGCAGTCATACTGCCGTATGAGGAGACGGGTTATGGGATGTTTGGGATCCAGGACTATGGGATGCAAGGTGTCTGAGCTGAGGTCACTGGCGTGACGTAGTCTGCCACCCACACGGATGAGCTCAACACTGTCATCAAACTCGGGAGATAGGGTAAGGAGGCGACTGGATGAGGAAACAGGCTTCCCAGATTTGCAGGCCTGTGATTCTTCTGGAAAACTGTCCCTCTGGGATTGCCAAATCAGTGCAGTTTCGGCCTTTTGGCTCCTGGGTTTCCTGTCTGGTCTGTTGTCCACTGTTCAGACCTGCAGGTGGCTTCCACCAGGTCCTCAAAAGTTGAGTACAGAGCAGGATCTGGGAAAGGGGACTTAACGGTAGTTAAGGTTAGGCAACACAACTTAGCATTACGAAGCTCGTTGGTGTCCTCGGTTGGTCCGGCAGCATACAGGCCATGAATGAGAAGGGAGGTAGAGGAAAGGGGGTCCTTGACTCCATCTGTTAGGCTGTGATAGTTCCATTAGACTTTTCCCACGGGTAACATCATCAGCTGGGTTACTGGCTGTGTCCACGTAGCGCCAGGTATGGCTGTCTGTGAGCTCCTGTATCTCAGCAACTCTCGTGCCAACAAACACCTTGAACCTGCAAGATTCAGATTGCAACCAGGCTAGCACAGTCGTAGAATCTGTCCATAGAACCGTGCAGCTAATCTCCAGTGAGAGCTCACATTGAAGCAGCCTGGCAGTATCCAGTGAGCGCAGCACTGAGCTCCAGTCTAGGTATCGACTGTTGGCGTTTTGGAGTCACCCTGGATCTGGCTAGGATGAATGCCACCCGCCTTGATGTTCAGTGCGGAGGTACGCAACAGATCCATAGGCTGCTTCCGAGGCATCACAGAAGATGTGTAGTTCCCTCCTCAAATCCAGCACATCCAAATCTTCTGATACATAGCATCTAGGAAGGGTGATCAAAGGAAGGTGCTGCAGCTCTGCTTCCCATGTTTCCCAGGATTGAAGGAGGTCGGAGGGGAGGAGTGGGTCATCCCATCCTCTTTCTTTTGCCCACAGCTGTCGGATCAGGACTTTGGCTCTGGTGGTGAAAGGGAGTATATATCCCAGGGGATCATACTGGCTCGCTAGAACACGGTATATATTCCTCATTGTCACTTTCTGATATGGGAGTGGGCGGTGGCGGTAGTGGAGAGTATCAGGAGTGACAGTGCCAGCTCAGACCAAGGGTCCTCTCCTGAGGGTCTGTCTGGCTTTGGGAGATCCACAACTCTGAGTTCTCGGATCTGGCTTCTTTGGGTAGGTGGCTTACAACAGACACGTCGTTGCTGGCCCACTGACGCATCTCAAATCCACCCGAGGCGAGCAGGGATGTCAGCTTGTCCACCAACTCCCGGGCTGTTCCTGCCGAAGGGGTGCTTTGCAAACAGTTATCCACTTAAAAACAACGTTCAACTGACCATCGAATCTCGTCACTTGGCTGACAGTAGGTGAAGACGTGATGCTGTAGTGCAAAGGTCGCACAACATGGGCTGCACGTTGTGCCAAAGGGAAGAACTTGCCACTCATACACATCAGGTGGTGCTTCTGTCTTCGGATCCTGCCAAAAGAACCTCAGAAGGGGCTTGTCTTTGGGGAGCAGGCGGACCTGGTGAAACATCCCCTTTATATCACCACTGATAGCCACTCAATGTTGTCTGAAGCGTATCAACACACCCAAGAGTGTGGGTCCCAGCGTGGGTCCTGGTAACAGGAGCTTGTTGAGTGTTCTCCCATCGTAGGTGTAGGAACAGTTGAACACCACTCTGTCCTTTCCATTGTGGGTCACAAGGTGGTGGGGGAGGTACCATGATTCCCCTTTCAGCTCAACCTCCTTTGATGGTATCTTGATAACATAACCAACTTTCTCGAGCTTCTGGATCTCCTCTGGATAGCTAGAGCCACGGAGGTGACTCATCACTGATTCCTTTGGTGCCTGCGATGTGGGCATGTCCTTGATCCGCAGGAGGGGAGTTGCGTATCGTTGCACTCCGTCCACCTCCACTCGGATGGTCTGTGCCTCCAACATGTTGATGGCCTCCTGGTCCTGTCGCTACCTGGTTACCACCTTCTCGTCCCTGTATGGTAGGATGTCCATCTGCCAAAGCCGTTCAACGTCTCTGTGTAGATCGGCAGAAGATGAGCAGCTGCTTATGAAGAAGCACTGTGAAGCTGAGAGTTGCTCTTGTAGGTACTTGGATGGGCCCTGTAAAGTCCAACCAAGAAGGGTATGGATCTCTGCTGGGCCACCTGGTGGACCCAGACGCACTGGCTCTACTGGGGTTATGAGATCAGGGTGATCTGAGACGATCAGAAGTAGAGGCTGTGCCTTTGAGAAGGGGGGTATAGGAATCCCTCTAAGGTGCACATATTTCTCCTGTAAGGCACTCACCGGGTAGGTGTACTCAGATAGTCCCAGCTGGTTGGCTGTGAAGGCTCCTTGCACTGTAAACCTTCTCTGTGGGTGGTTAGCTGGTGAGATGGTGAAGGACACAGAGGCCCCATGCATGGTACGTATATCTTGGTGTACCGTGCGTAGGTTCAGCTGCTCTGGGCTGCCATCTAAGCCGAGGTGTTGTGCGGCAGTTGACAGAAGAATAGTACGTTCTGAGCCATCGTCTAGGATGGCAAAGGTGTTCAGTGTCTTCTGCTGGTGGTGTAGAGTGACTTCCACTACCTTCAGGAACACCCTGCCGCCACAGCGTGACTGATCTAAGTAAGCAGTCTCTGCTGTGGAGTTGTAGACGCTACTACTTTCTTTGGTGGTGCTTTAGGTGGGGCTGCAGCATTCTTCTCTGACCGGACTGTTGGGTTGTGCTGCTCTGCCCCATGTAACACAGTAGTATGCCCACTTTGGCTTCGTGGTGCATATTTCTGTTCCTTTGACCCTTTCTTCTTCTCCACTGTGAACTTGTCTGTCGGGTCAAACTCCATGCAGTTAACTTCTAACTGCAACCAATCAGCAAATTCAATGAGAGAGTACTTTGCCTTGTCAGGGTTGTACCTAAGGTGGTTTCTCCGAAACTGCTGGCGCTGACTGCGAGGTAACCTGTAAAGCAGGCGATTCACATTGGAGGCGCTATGAAGTTCTTTGACTCCGTCTTCTCCCAAAGCTTTGAGCATGCCAACGATAGCTTGCACTGTAATAGAAAACTCGTCGAAGGCTCGTTCATCACTAGCGCTGATAGGTGGTAGGTTCTCTAGGGTCTCTATCTCTTTGAGCACAAACTGGTGCGGCCGTCCATACCTCCTGTCCAGTGCGTGGAGGGCATTGGTGTAGGGCAGGAGGGACTCTGCGTGTGCAAGAACCAGTCTGTGGGCGTTGGGGACCTTCACGTGCTTGAGGAGGAGGGAGTACTTGTACTGCTCTGGCAAGCTGGGGTGGAGGAGATTCCCCAGGGCCATGCAGAGTTCCACATACTGAGCCCTTTCTTGCGGACTGGCTGTTGTGCTCCGGCACGGACAGTGACTGAAAAGGTGGCTGCACCTGTTGCTGATACTTCTGCCCAGGGAGGGGCGGAAGTGGTTGCATTACAAACCCTTGATCGCTCTGTGGCTGTACTCTCTGGTCTATCGGGGTGCAA
Source organism: Mallotus villosus (assembly GCA_903064625.1). NCBI lineage: Eukaryota > Metazoa > Chordata > Actinopteri > Osmeriformes > Salangidae > Mallotus > Mallotus villosus. The sequence continues at coordinate 126,683 of CAEFZP010005304.1, forward strand.
CATGGCGTTGCATAGGAATGCTCAGAGCGGTCTCTACTAAGAGGTGGTGAGGGGTACTGTGGGCTACCCAGGTAGTTATTCTTCAGTACTTGAGACAACTCTTCTACCTAGGGACCACCATCATATGGAGTCACATCAGGTGTCGGCTGTCCCCTCTCCACTGATTTCAGGATCGGGGTCCGAGGTGTCTGATGGCTGTAGGATGCTCTGAACGACCGAACAGATGCTTGTGGACTGTTGCGTTGCAGGACATTCTCCAAGAACTCGGTCTGGCGTCTAGCTGTCTCCCTCTGCTGTCTGGTGATCTCCACGATCTGCTGCAGGAGGTTCTCAGTTGTACTTGATGTCCCTGGTTGTTATGGTTTGGGACTGTCGGGGATGGATGTCATCACATGTTCTCTGCGACGATCAAACTGCTTGGTGGGCTCGTCTGCGTAGCTGACCACGTAGTCATAAAGGTGTGCCGGCCTTCTGGTTTCCCTCTGCGTACGCAAGCTGGAGCCAGGTGCGGATTTGGATTGACTGTGCCTGGCGGTTGCCATGGTAACGACTCTATCCGGCTCGAAGGACCAATTTGTTGGGGAGGCTCTGTGTTGGCTCAATGGTGTATGGTAGTTGTCACCATGGAGTGTCGGTAAGAACACTGGACAATGAGGCACAGGCTTTCTTTCCTTTCTTTACTAGTAGTTAGTAGCTAGTAGTTATATTGAGTGAGTGAGTGAGTGTGTGTGTGTGTGCTTTCGTGTGTGATTTTGTATGTGTGGTCTGAAACAAAGGGAATATACAACTATCAGTGATACAAAGTAAACATATATATATATATATATATATATATCCACAGTTCGTAACAAGCCCAAAATTAAGGCACAACAGTTGAACATATAAAGGGCTAAGCTAGCATCGGCAGTATGCTAATGTTCACACATAACGATAGGCTACCTGTAATTACAGTTGAACGTCGGAGGGCTATCTCCGCTTTTCTTATCATGTACAACACAGGCATAAACCATTACAGAACAACAAAGCCATGACACTTACTTAGTATTCATTGACGCACACGACGAACATATAACTATAACGTCTAACTGTACAACACGAAGAGCATCTCTCGCTCCCGTGTCAATCGCTCTCGTCTCACACCAACTCTATTGACTAAACTGAGGCATGTCTTTCACGTGCACAGAGGATGCAACTTTAAGTATGACACTCGGCCAAAAGCGCGAGTCCAATCAACTCTCTTTTACAGATTTCATTAATTTGCAATGTTATTAAATGCGTATTTCATTTAACCGTACTTTGACCATTCTTGCTCTGATTTAACCCATAGTCAAATAACTATAATTGTACAAGTATTTTTCTTTGAATCTTTATTTAAGCATCTTCTTATTCTGTTTCTTCATTGACACTTTTCAGCGCCTTCAAATCTTCAGCTATTAAAACCGTTCAGCTATCAAAAAATTCAGCAGTTTCAGGCCATGGGTGCTATGACTTGAGCTTTGTACCTCTTATGCTTGAATTAATATAAATCAATATTCATCATATTTTTTACATGGTTTTCCAATGGAGTTTTATTTCAAATCCTCTCATACTTCTTAAAACTTCTTCAACTTCCAAATCCTTCTTCTTCCTCAATCTTTCAGCTAGAGCCACCATTTAAACTTTAACCAAAAAAAACACGATTTAGAAACTGCCGGTAGAGTCGTATTTCTGACCGCACAGACATATAAAGCAGGGGTTCCCAAAGTGGGGGTCGCGACCCCCCGGGGGGTCGCGAGACACAGATGCGGGGTCGCGAAATGCATTCCAAAAAACAAATACAATTATAGAATTATATTTTTTTTTGTATAACATATACATATGAGTTGATATTAGAGTTAAACCATGCAATTGTAGCCGAGCGTTTAGTTGTTGTATTGAATAAGGCCTCAGCCTAAAGAAGACACAGGAGACATAGCAGCCGTTTAGTACAGCACATCCTTCCGGTAAAACCCCTCTTCAAAATAAGAGTCACTAAATAAAATAGCTTACACATTTCCCATCAGTTTATTTCTTTTTTCTCCCCTTTTTTTCCTCCACAAAAAGAACATTTCCTTTTTTTATCTTATGACACAGGTTAGCGACAGTTACATTTACAGCAGCACCAGTCACACGGTAGCTGGCCAAAACTCTTTTGGAAAGCAGCTGAAAATTATTGACAGTCACAATGAAACGTTGGTTAATACCAACCAAATCGAGGAGGCCACAGGAACAGGACAGGCTAGCGGAGAAGGAGAGGCTACCTGAGCTTGAGAAGCTAGCGGAGAAGGAGAGGCCAGCGGAGCTTGAGATGCCAGCGGAGCTTGAGATGCCAGCGGAGGTAGAGATGCAAGCGGAGCAGGAGAGGTCAGCGGAGGTAGAGAGCAGACAAGCATCCCCGTCCTCAAGTGCGTCGATCTTCGGCAGAGGTGGAGACCTCCGTGGCAATATACATCACCAGTCTGAGCAGCACACCAAGGATCTAAAATATCGAGAGGAATTTATCCAGTATGGATTTACATGTGTCATTATCAACGAACGACAACATCCCCAATGTGTGATATGCACTGAGGTACTTGCACATGAGAGCCTCAAGCCGGCAAAAATGCTCCGACACTTGAAAACCAAGCATCCCTCACTCGCTGCTAAACCATCCGATTTTTTCCGCAGAAAGGAGCGAGAGGTAAGAGACCAAAAGCAAGTCCTTACCAGCCAAACAAGAATCCCAGCCAAAGCTCAAAGGGCCTCATATGAGGTGGCATATTTAATTGCACAGGCTAAAAAGCCACACACAATTGGCGAAACCTTAATTAAACCTGCTGCTATAGCTATGAGTCGGGCCATGCATGGGGATAAATTAGCCCGTGAGCTGGAATCGGTGCCGCTGTCAAACGGGACTATTGCCCGGCGCATCACAGACATGGCCCAGGACATAATGTGCCAGCTGGTGGACAGAATAAAAGGAGGAAAATATGCTTTACAACTAGATGAATCGACAGATATATCCAACTCTGCCCAGCTGCTTGTTTTTGTCAGATACAGCTTTGACGGAAAACTAAATGAGGACATGCTGTTTTGCTCGCCGCTGGAGGGAACGTGCACAGGTGAGGACATTTTTGAAAAGCTTGACAGCAAACTAAAAGAAGAGGGACTATTTTGGGAAAATTGCATCGGTGTGTGTACGGACGGGGCTGGAGCGATGCTGGGGAAAAAGAAAGGACTGAAAGCGAGAGTATTACAAGTGGCGCCGCACATAAATTTCACACACTGCATGATTCACAGGGAATCGCTTGCCAGCAAAACGCTTGAACCAGACCTTAAACATGTTCTCGACACTGCGGTTAAAATGGTAAACTACATAAAAACACGTCCACTCAATGTTAGACTGTTTGCCTCTCTGTGTAACGAACTGGGATCAGAGCATGAGGGCCTGCTGTTCCATACCGAAGTCCGATGGCTCTCGCGGGGAAATGTGCTCAGCCGCCTGTATAAACTGCGGGACGAGGTGCGCCTTTTTCTGATGGAGCATGGATCCCAGCTCGCCGACCACCTCAATGACCCTGCATGGATAACAAGGCTGGCGTATTTGTCTTGCATATTTGAAAAATTAAATGGACTTAATCTGGCACTGCAAGGTGAAAACACTAACATCTTGTCAATGAATGACAAAATCTGCGCATTCAAGAGGAAACTCGAGCGCTGGTCAGGGCAAGTGAGAATGGGGAGTCTCGATATGTTTTCTGAGCTGGACGAATTCATCGAGGAAAATGCACTGAGTGTCAAAACTGTGCAGAAATTCATCACAGCGCACCTTCAGTCTCTCCTGGAACACTTCAACAAGTATTTTCCGGAGGAAACTGCTCCAGAGAAATATGACTGGATAAGATCACCATTCACCGTTACGAGGGCTTATCATCTCACATCCGACCTGGAGGACGCATTGGTTGAACTGTCAAGTGACAGAACCTTACAGGCAGCATTTAACACCAAGACGCTGGCGGAGTTTTGGATTTCGGTCGAGAGGGAATACCCACAGCTATCCAAGGCCGCTATGCATCTCCTGATTCCATTTGGCTCTACTTACTTGTGCGAAAAAACGTTCTCAGCACTGACCTACATAAAAAATAAATACAGATCGCGGCTAAACGTGGAGGAGGATCTACGAGTGGCCGTCTCTAAAATAAAGCCCAGAATGGACTTGCTCTGCTCCAAGAATATTGCCCACCCATCTCATTAGGTGTGTTTAAGAAATGTAAATAATAGGCTAAAATAAGTATCCCTAATAAGTAAAGTTTTTGCACATGCAGCAATAAGGTGTCTGTTGCACGTTATAAGCGCACAGATCCTGTGTTTTTCTCAGACAAGACTTACCTGCGCACTTGTTTATAATTGTATGTTCACTCAGCCCTGCTGTTTAAAGTTTCCCTGTATTCTGGTTGTATTTTATTTCTCAAATTACTATAAAATAATTTCATCTCTGTAAGGCTGTTGTTATTTTGTGTTGTATTAATGCCCGTTTTGCATAGGCCAGGGGTAAGCAACCTTTACTATCGAAAGAGCCGTTTTGCCCCCTCTTCCCCCAAATCAAATTTGTCTGGAGCCGCAAATCATATTTGATAACACAGCTTATAAAGTTTTATATATAGTTATACTATATATATTAAAACTATAGTTTGTTGCAATTATTAAAGTATAGAACGACAACTGTTGAATTTTTTTTAGCTATTTTTACCTGTGACAACAAAGGAAAATACCAAACTCGTCTGAAGAGGAGAAAAAAATACACCTGCAAGTATAGGCCTATTTTGAAATAAATTGCTACCCATATATGTGTGTATATGTATGAAATGTATAAAATAAGAAGCACTCTATTTTGAAATAAATAATATTATATAGCTGCAGCCTAATAGCTTAAAAAGATATATTTTAGTTGACGAAATATTAAAACTAAACGTGAGAGCAGGTCGGACTGGAGGCGGACACAGAAACTCGGTACAAACCACCAGTAGCTTCTGCTCTGTTCAAGAAGCTGCGGCGCTGATCTCTGAGCAGCTGTGACCAGAGAGACTCTGTGTTTTCACTGTTTCAACTGTTAAGAAGCAGTCAGTCACTGATCGGCTGCTTCACGTGAACGAGCTCTGATCTCACTGTGTGCGTCTCTCTGGTCGAGTGAGCGGGGCCCCGTGGCCTGTGTGTGCGCGCGCTGTCTGGGAGAACAGACACGCACAAGCACGCACGCACGCATAGTGCATGTGCGCGTGGCTGTGCGCAACATTATAATCCACCTCCAGTGTTGTTGGGGGTCGCCAGTCTCTGGCACCGTTATTTTGGGGGTCGCAGGCTGAAAAGTTTGGGAACCCCTGGCCTACAGTACTGTATGATGGAGCTGTGCCAAGGTAAGAAGTTACATTTGCACTACTGTATGTTTTATAAAAAAAATATTTGCACAGTCGAATGGAGGCATAATTCTTGGCCCATTTTCTGGCATCTAGTAGCCTACATTTAACGTTACAATATCTTAAAGTACGGAGATCTTTGATGCTAGCAATGTACAGTAGAAGCTAGCTAGAACGTAGCAGAAACAGTGTGCTACGAAGTGAGTGATGAGCTGTTTATGTAATGTTTTAGTGTAGCTAATTTAGTGCACTATTTATATTTTTGGAGAGACTAATGCCTACAAACAAGTTTGTAAGAGAAAATATGTATTTCATTCTTAACACATAACTGTGGTCGCTTTGCACCAATAATCTGGGAGTTGGTACAGTAAGAAATTACATGATGTGTGTCAAGGAAGGAAACAACAAAGACCAAAGTACAACATGGTTAATCTGTTCATGTGATTATTGGTGCAAAGCGACCACAGTTATGGGTTAAGAATGAAATACATATTTTCTCTTACAAACTTGTTTGTAGGCATTAGTCTCTCCAAAAATATAAATAGTGCACTAAATTAGCTACACTAAAACATTACATAAACAGCTCATCACTCACTTCGTAGCACACTGTTTCTGCTACGTTCTAGCTAGCTTCTACTGTACATTGCTAGCATCAAAGATCTCCGTACTTTAAGATATTGTAACGTTAAATGTAGGCTACTAGATGCCAGAAAATGGGCCAAGAATTATGCCTCCATTCGACTGTGCAAATATTTTTTTTATAAAACATACAGTAGTGCAAATGTAACTTCTTACCTTGGCACAGCTCCATCATACAGTACTGTAGGCTACAGCAACTGTTCCTCAACGGCGATGCTGCTGTGTTTGAAACTAATGCTAGCGAGTTCTACTATCTAGCCTACCATGAAGTAAAACATCTGGACTAACACTTTTACAGCAAGGTTAGCTAGCCAAAACTCCCAAATCTCTGGCAATATGTTGCTTGTGTGCAGTCATTTGTATACTAAAATAGCGGCCCATGTATGAAAGTAATCATAATCGCACTCAGATACCGATCAACCAATGGGGTTATGGTGACACCGTGACATCCCTTGATTGACAGCTTACCTCATTAGCTTAAGGATCATGAAATACACATTTAAATGTACACAGAAATAAATAAATACAGAAATAAATGAAGGAAGAAATAAATAAATACAAAAATAAATAAATACAGAAATAAATGTGCATTTAAATAAATAAATACGTAATTAATATTATTTCATACATGTATTTATATATATTTGTCTTTTTTAGTGTATAATTACATTTTTTGATACATTTATTTATTTATTCATTTATTTGTAATTATGGCAGGTTTGGTCCTCCATACGTGGCAACCACACAGCTGCTGCAAATGTACAACTGAAAAAACGGATATTCTATAATGGCCACTAGATGGCGCTAAACTGCCAAACCAATTGTTTATGCTTGCCAGGGACAGAACAGCTGTACTATCCCAACTATAATTTCAGCTGTTAAAACTATAATATTCTTGTTACGACTAGCTAGCTAGGCTACTTCTTCTTCTGTTTAACAGTTCGGCTTTTAGCTTCTCTCGCATTGTATTTAAGCTCTTATAGCTTTGTAACTACTTCAGCTTCCACACTGAAATTCTATTTCTTCGATTGCTTCACAACGTCCACGCTCCACGCTTTTTATTAACACTGGTTTGCAAGGCACGTAAATGATCTTTATTGTTTTCGTAACTTTCCTTCTAATGCCGACTAACAGTCTTGCTAGAGTCATTTGCTCAGTAAGGTATGTTGATATGTATTTGAAACGTATTTGAGACATCCCAACCTAGAAAATCTTCCACCAGACGGATAAGACACAGTTCAGCTTCCACACTGCCTCTTTTGTGCGACTCACACATTTTTTAAATGAATTTAAGCTTGCAGGTATTTTTCTCATTTCTGTATTTTCAGCCATTTAAAACATTTATTTCAGATTTCAGCATTCCAACGCATTTTCAGCAGGAAATGCTCTTTATAGTTTCCATTTGTATTGCCATTATTTGGTTCATGCTAATACACTGTTCAGTTTCCCATCTTCCTTTAAACCATAGGGGAATTGGACAATAACCCCCTACAGAGCCATGGTAGCTGGACCCCACCGTGGTCCTGTAAGCCCTTTTCGCTGATTCGATGGCCTTCAGACGGTCGTATCTGGCCTTCCTGTACTGATTAGGGTCCCCAGAGTTAAAGGCGACAGACCCGGCTCTCAGGTTGGCCCGGACTGCATCAACCCAGGACTTCTGATTGGGGAAAGACGGGACAACCTTTTTGGGGGGGACGTCATCAATGCAGTGTTGGATGTAGCTGGAAATGGTGTCCGTGTATTAGTTTATGTCCCAATCTGCTGCTTCCCTAAACATCAGCCAGTCAGTGGTGTCAAAACAGTCCTGGAGGGTCGCCACACTCTCGTCACTCCACGGCTGGACTGACCTCGCAACCGGTCTGACCTCTTTCTCCAGACCATTGATAATCCCATACAGTTCATCCAACGCAGTGGCCTTATCTGCCTGGGGGGGGATGTAGACAGTAAACAGTCTGATTTTTGCAGTTAGCAGCTCAAAGACCAGAGAGCAGTATTCGATTCGTTACATCCGTGGCCCATAGAGAGTTAACCATAGCACGGACCCCTCCGCCCCTGCGCTTGCCTGAATCAGCTGTCCTGTCCTGGCAGTACAGGTGTTGCTCATATTATTAGAATATCATCAAAAAGTTGATTTATTTCACTAATTCCATTCAAAAAGTGAAACGTGTATATTATATTCATCCATTACACACAGTCTGATATATTTCAAACGTTTTTTTATTTAAATGTTGATTATTATAACTGACAACTAAGGAAAATCCCACCCCCCCCCATCTTCCTCTTCACAATACCCCATAGATTTTCGATGGGGTTAAGGTCAGGCAAGTTTTCTGGCCAATTAAGAACAGGGATACCATGGTCCTTAAACCAGGTTGGCACTGTGTGCATGTGCCAAGTCCTGTTGGAAATTGAAATCTGCATTATAAATTGAGAATATTCTTATATGACGAGCACCTGTATACTGTATGTTGAATCCCGACGGTGTAACCGCCGTGTCGGAGATCTCCAGGACAAGCCAGGTCTCAACGAACGCCAGTACACAGCATTTCCTGATATCCCGTTGGAATTTCACACGTGCATTAAGATAATCCATTTTGTTCTTGATGGACTGAACATTAGCAAGTAGGATGGTTGGAAAAGCTGGTTTGAAACACCGTTTCCGAGTTCGGACGAGAACTCTAGCACATCGGCCTTGTTACTTCTTCTTCCTTGCAGGTAAACAAAGCAGCGGAACAACAAAGAGCCCACTGCAGTCCGAGCTTGTACTCGGGAAAAGGGAATTAAAGTTCTTAAAATAGTCCTTGCCAAGTGACGACCTTATATCCATAAGTGCCTGCTGGTCGTACTGAATGAGTGACAATGCAACATGGACGAAACAAATTACGAACACTAACAAAACAAAAAAATTGTAGAGGAACTCTCGTCAGTGCGGGCATACTGCAGGCGCACAGGAAATTATTTTATTGTATTATTCTTTCTTATTTTTATACCCAAGGACAACCAATCACACCTCATCTTGAACCTTACAGTACGTGTCCACTACAGCGACGTAATGCGTTCGACGCAATGCTTTCCGTTCATTTTTTGTGGTGCACTGTGGGGAGGGGCCACAACGCGATTCAAGTGATACGAGTTGAGATTTTCGTCAGCTTGTTTTTGTGTTTCTTTTTAAGCAGCAATCGTTGATCATGGTAAACATTTCTAGCTTTCACAGTTTGAAGATGAAGGACAAACTGATCGTCTGTGTGGCTGCATACTCTGTATTCAAGACCCTGGTACGGACCTTGTGAACGGGATTGCACCTGACTACATCCAGTCTCTCATCACCCCCACCCGCCACCTACGGTCTTCTTCTGACAACTGTCAGGTGGTCCCCCCTCTCAAGAGCGCCCGCTCCTATCCCAAGCTCTTCTCCTGTCTGGCCCCCCAATGGTGGAATCCTCTCCCCACCTCCATCAGAGATACTGACTGTGTCTCCAACTTCAAGAAAAGGGTAAAGACGCACTTGTTCCGAGAGTACAACGGTACTTAAGAAAGATTTGTTACATCAGATGTTAGTTTATTTCCTCCAGGAACACAATGCCACTTATTGAGGGACTTGTTGGTTAATTGTAACTGATTTAACTACTTGTACTCGCTGTGAATTATATTAATGTTGCTTGCTTTCCTCCAGGTAGCACTTTCGAGGATCATGTTGTTTAGTGCTTGCTGAGCGGTTAGGGAATCGGGCTAGTAATCAGAAGGTTGCCGGTTCGATTCCCGGACGTGAAAAATGATGTGTCCTTGGGCAAGGCACTTCACCCTACTTGCCTCAGGGGAATGTCCCTGTACTTACTGAAAGTTGCTCTGGATAAGAGCGTCTGCTAAATGACTAAATGTAAATGCTAAATGTAAACTACAACAGTGACTTTAGAGAACTACAACTCTGCATTCATCTGTATGACACGCCTCCGAGCATGGTGCACTGTGGGAAGACAAGTAATTTGCGTCGCTGTCGTGGACACGCACCGTTACTTATCAACATATGACTAGCAATGCTACAGTAAGTTAGTAAGTTACGCAATGAGGTGTGAGAGCCATTAAGTAGAGACTCGTTTGGACGCTATCATTGGACAGACACAGAAATAGAGGAATAGAGTTAAATAGAAAGATGGCTCTTAAAAGAGCCTTTTGGTTGGTTTGGTAACAAACAGGTAGTACGTTGTGGAGAAGGGCAAATGGTGGGTTAAATGGAGCTAGCAATCCCCAGACAAGCGAGGTGGAACCAGAGCTCACAAAGTTCACACTGGACCCACTCGTGAATGGCATCCTCCTCACCTGCCTCCTCCTGTTTCACACAGATTAAAAAGTAGTTCTAATCACTTGTTCCGGGAATACAATGGTACCTAGGAATGATTGGCTGGACCTGGGGGCTGTTGCACGAAACCAGGATAAGCGATTAAGCCGGGATATTCAAGTTATCCTGGATGTCTTTAGCTTTGACTTGGTTGCACGAAAGCAGCTTGAATTAAGCACAGCCAAGTAACCATGGAGATTTATTCTTTGCAGCTAGCCTGCTCCAGAGCAGGCTAACAGTCAGGCTAAACTTAATTCTGGAGTCTCATGTGTTAAATCAGCGGACGCTCTGTTCCGAAATAATCGTATTTAGCAGTTATTTCGTTGTCTTCTGAATGTGTTCCGATTTATTTTTATTAACATGCATTAGGCTACTTGTCACTATTGCTGTCACGAGTTAGATTTTAAACCCTACTATTGCAGTTGTTTAGATGGTTAGAAATGGTTGAATAAAGTCAGTGATGAGGGCAATATATAAAGTAGGCTATCTGTGTTTCTTCTTGCACCATGGCATTCCCATTTCTAAACGACATGTTGGACGAAGAAGCACTGATACTAAGACGTGCTTTTAGACATGAAAGGGTGTTTCGGGACAAATCTGACCTGTTAGCTTTTTCGGACGAGTATAGGCTACCTGCAGTGACGTGCGGTCAGGGGAGGCAGTGTTATCATATGTAGGCTAATAAAACGAATAACATAAAATAATAATATGTGTCCACTGATCTGTGATATAAATATAATTATTGGATGATTCCAAGGGGTTTTATAGCCAATATCGCTGAATTTCAGTATTTTCCTGTTCAAATACGGGGAAAGAAGCGACTGCTGTGCCTCCTCTCGGATTGCGCAATCCCACACAAACTGGGCTGAGCTGCATTTTTTTTGCACACATTTTTATTATATGTCCTCACATTTCATAGTCTTGGTCATGTATTTTACGCCTATTTGTAGGCTATAACATATTAGTCTTGCTGATCGTACATATTATTAATTGTTGCTCAGCGGGTGAAGAATGCTGCACGCATGTGCTGCATCAGTGAATTTGTGATCGATACCTTGGTCTATTTAAGAAATCCGTGAAGCTGCACTTATCCCAACTATGTACACCTGAATTGACATAGCTTTACCTTCTCATCCTGGCTCGGCAAACGTGCAACCGATTAAGCCGCGATGAGCTGATCACACTAAGTCAAGCGGCGCCTTTTCAGTTATCCTGGATATCTTTATTCTACTTTCGTGCAACAGCCCCCTGATGTTAGTTTCCTCCAGGATCACAATGACTCTTACTTAGAGACTTGTTGCCCTTGTTGGTTAGTTGTAACTGATCAAAATTATTATACTCGCTGTGAAATATACTTTTTACTGTTGCTTGTTTTTCTACAGGTTCACTCTTGCACTTTTTTGAGGTTCATGTTGTTTAATTGGGTGTGCTCAAGCCTTCGGCGAGAGCACAAGCTTTGTTCTCTCACATATTTATTATTGGGTGTGCGCTTTGCCTTTGGAAGGGGCACCAACCTTTGTTATCTCACATATATCTTATTATTGTGAGAATGCTGTTAAGCATTCTCAATATTGTTTTCCTGTTTCTCTTTATTATTCCAACTTCTTAGTTCTTCCGTATCGTCTAACTAGTCCTGCATACTTTCACAGATTCCTACAATTTTTGTATCAAAACGTTCAGCTCCTTCAGGAGATTTATGCTATGACTTTTGGTATTTCTCACTTTTATACTTATACTTATAAATAATTAAGTTTTTTGTGCAAATTAATCTCCCATTAAAAGTAATGGTAAATCCTTTCAAATCATTAAAAAGCTTTCTCCTCTTTCAAACATAACTACTTCAGCATACTTTCAGCTAGAGACACCATTCAACCTTTAAAATGTTCACAAGACATTCAGCTATTCCCAAATGATCCAGCTTTTTCAAATATTTAGCCAATTTTGAATTATGACAGTTTTAAATACATAAAAAATGTAGCTCCTTCTTGACTTTTCGAATGAGCAGCGAGCAGAGTGGCACACTCTGCTTGCTGCTGCTTTTCTTATATTCAACTACATTGTCAAACGAATTCCTCTAACGTACATATAGTTTAACTTACAGAAACAAGTTAAACCTTCAAATGTAGGAAAACTTGTCCTCTTTCAGACAATTTAACTACTTAAGAGCTCTCATTTACAGATTTTCAGACATGAGCCTTGAAGCGAGAGCAGCCTTTCAAATTCTCTCACTAACTTCAATGGAAAGGTGGCTACAATTCTTCAGAGACATTTTTAAGTAGACGTTTTTTTAAACTGCCGGTAGAGTCGTATTTCTGATTCCACAGACAAATAAAGGACATCTCTGGTTTCGGCAGAGTCTTGGGTCTCGGAAAATATCATTTTTTTTTAAATTGGAAGTATAGTTTTGCGTCTAGGTCAACTGGTTTGAGGTGTGGATACTAAGGTAAATGTTTGATTTTCTTACAACTCGTTAGCAAGGACAGCTGCGCCGTCACCGTGGTAACCAAACAGACACGCACCATGAACGTGTTTGAAACTGCCAAACGACTTGTATTTCTGACCGCACAGACACATACAGGATATCTATAGTTTCGTCAGAGTCTTGGGTCTCGCAAAATATCCTTATTTTTTGGATTGGACATATAGGTTTGCGTCTAGGTTAACTCGTTTGAGGTGTGGGTCTAGCAACATTTCGGTTATTGTCTCTTCAAATTGAGCTAGCGCGATGGCTCTCCATAACTAAAAACGGTTGGACTTCCACAATCGACCAACTTGGCCAAACAAGGTATGTACATTGACCTTAAAGTGTACATAATCTAGATAGATCGTTTTTATTTGAGCACATTTCCCAGAAACTGCACAAATCGAGGCTCAAGACTGTCATACAGTAGCTGACCGTCACGAACAGCCAAACCGGGGCTTGGGTAGCTAGCTACTGTAGCTAACACTAAAGCCCAATTTATACTTAGATCGCCGACACTTTTGAAAAGGTCGCCAACACTTTTAACCGTCGCTTGGAAGTTTCGCCTACCAGGATACATTTCTACTGGCGCTGATGTCGTCACATAGTGTCGCGCAAGTGTGATTGGCTAGATAGACGGCACGCGTCGTCATTGTTTGAATTTTCAGCGAGCGTTTTCTAACAGCTGATTTCCAACAGCATAAACGTATATAAAAAACAGCTGTTTTGATGGAGGAAATAGAGGAAAGATTGGCGGAGCAAGTGAGAAAATATCCTCACCTCTATAATTACTCTCTGCCGTTTTATAAAACAATTCCGTTGACATCGTCCGCCTACGTCAGTACGTCGAGTGTCACGCGAACGTTGAGCACAGGCGACGGTTTGCCCAGAGAATGTATAATCAGAGAATGTATAATCTAAGAGAACTCCCACTCTCGGGATACTTCCGGGTTCTGAACTGGTTGCAGTTCCACACTAGTTCCATATGATGGCGCTAATGGTCGAGTGCAGAATGAATGGAGGTCTATGGAGCTATACCCCTAAAAATCCACTTTTCTCAGGATATAATTTTTTTTCTAGTAATTTTCATTTGGAATTCGAAAGGGGAGGCAAAAAAAATACTAACTGCTGAGTGTTAGATTTTTGTTAAGTAGTTATTTTGTTCTAAAAATACTTTTACAATGTCAGAGACGTCATACACATTGTACGACCAGAGATACCGTATTACGGCAAGCTCCGGTCACTTTCTTTTCTCTCTCTCGAGGCATCGACAACACAGCTGACAGGTTAGGCTCCCCCTGTCAATACACATGATAGAAAGAGTTTTGGCTTGCTAATGTTGTTTCTAATGTTGCTAATGCTCTGACATTATGATTCCACTTCGGATGCCATCAAGCGGGATCTCTGGTCGTAGTCAGTCCATCACTAACCAATCAGCATTCATTAGCAGAATGCTAGCGTGTTATGGGCAACAACGACTCACCCTGTAAGAAATCGAAAGGACTTAAGTACTCGTTCATCCAATTTTCGACCTATAATCCATGTTGAACATGCAAAAACTACAATAAAATCTGAGATTTCTCAACGACAATCAGGTGAAAGAGACAAATGTAGCCGTTTAGCTCCATAGACCCCATTCATTCTGCACTCGACCGCGATCACTCCCAGTGGAACTCTGGTGGAACTACAACAAAATTCGGTACAACGGGGCTTAATGAGGAGTGGCAAGGCTCTCCGTAAACAGGCTCTGGTTTGCCGAAGTATAAATGCAGCAGCCTGAGCGACACTTTTTTTGTTCGTCGGCGACCTTTTCAAAAGTGTCGGCGACATAAGTATAAATTGGGCTTAAGTGTTTGCTGCAGCTGGCGTTAATCCTAGGAACAAACGCATCTTAACTGGAAATGTTTTACTTTTAATTGACGATATTGAACACAGATGGCAAGTAACTTGTCTTTACTCTAAATATCTTCTCCGTTTTCAATTTGAAGCAGTATCTAGCTTACTGTAGGAAATCTCCCAATGCATCCTCTCTCTAGCTTTGCTTCGGCCAAAGTCAGATGGATGACAATGCATGCATTGTTCACACCTAAGGTGTTTATACAGTATGTACAAATACCACTTTGACACACTTGCAAGAAATGATCCGCTGGTTAGATGTAGCATGATCTTATTTAATACCCATAATACTGTAGTTCAGCTTTTTGCAGCATCAGGTTTTAAATCTGAGTTCGAGTAGCTTTTTCAGTCGAACAACAAAGTCACGTAATGTGACGAGATTCAATTTAAAAGTATAACAAACTCACCAGGGACAACGGCAACCTTGCACCATGGATTATGATTTTTATTTCATCTTTAAATTCAGTGTCTGAACAGGACTGGGTGTGAAGGCACACATGATTAGTTTCTCCTCCACCTTGAACGTGAAACCTGGATTCTAGGTTATAAATGTTTCCAAAGACCAACGGTTGCTACGTTACAAGGAACCAATCCGATTGGCCAACGCTCTTCACTGTTCCATTGTCCTTCCACAAGTACTTTCCAGCTCTGAAAAGAGTTCCAGCAACTACATTTCTGTAGGTTTTTCCCTTTTCTCAACTTATTTAGCATCTTTAGGTGACTTCATTTTATAAGGATAGAAAAATAATAAAAAATATGAACAGAATGAATATCCCATCTCGTTCTTTAAACCGTCTACTTTTTCGGCTAGGAGTTTTTTTCAGCCATTTAATCAATTGTGGCTTTTTTCCCAGCTCAATTCAGTTCAGTGTTGTCCTTTTACCTTCAAATTCGTTCAACCCAGACTTCAGCAACTGGTTTTCTGCTAAATGTTCTTATTTTCCTGCAGCTCATCTTTCTTTTCTTCTCCTTTCTCTACTTTTCTGCCTTCATCTCG
The DNA here is from genome assembly GCA_903064625.1 of Mallotus villosus. Taxonomy (NCBI): domain Eukaryota; kingdom Metazoa; phylum Chordata; class Actinopteri; order Osmeriformes; family Salangidae; genus Mallotus; species Mallotus villosus. The sequence goes on from CAEFZP010005304.1 coordinate 142,423, forward strand.
CTGCAGGTCCTAACTCATACATTTCAGGCCTTTTGAAACCTTAGCAAATGACTTTCTACTAAATGTTCAAATTCTTATTTCTCTTTTTGCATTTTTCTTCTCTTTTCTGTAGTTGTATGCCTTTGTCCAGCTCCAGTCCTTTCAAAAATACCTTTCGGGCGCTTTGAAGCTTCAGCTTATAACTTTCTACAATATTTTCACTATTTTCAGCTTTTTTAGCATAGTCAGCTATCCCCATTCAGGTTTTCAGCATTCTCACTGCTGTTTCGCAGGAACAGCCATTTCTAGTTATTTTTGCCCCCCTAAGGCTCGGTCAATATTTGGACTACATAGAAAACGTTGATGTCAAAAGTTTCGTCTTGGTCTCCATTGAGTTGCTTGTATCAGAATTTACGTTCCTTCGCACAGTTTAGGACCATACAACGTTTTTGTGGCATAAAGTTTCTTTTGTCGGCAAAGGGTAGACTACTCAGTTATAATAGCCTACGTCACAGCGTCGGCACACGTTAGAAACGACGCATTAAATACGACGTGCATAGAAGACTGTTGCACAGCAAGTATGGTATTGTGCCGCCCCCCCTAAGCATCCGTCAATATTTTGATTACTTAGAAAACGCCATGTCAAAAGTTGGTAGCCATTGAGTTGCTTGTCTTTTTACCTGGCTAACTTGCTAGCCACAGTCACTGACGCTACTAACGTCACGAAACACACGTGACTACCTCTAGCAGAACATTAGTTTAGCAGCTTGTTAACTTCTGGGAGATAGCTAGGCTAACTATAGCTTTAACGCTACTGCAAGGCAGCTGCAGAAACGCCACAAGCAAACTATTTACTCATTTTACTTAAGTGTAATGTACAATATAAGCTGATATTATTGAGGAACTACATCTACTTTCGGAAACAGTAGTCTACTATTTCACTGAAGCATTAGCATCATGACATTAGTCTATGTTGCCCGGGCAACACATACTACAGCGGTCTATGATGCATCTGTTTTCAATCGTTAAAATAAACATTACTCACAAATATATTTTCGTTGTACGATTTATTATGACATTAGATTACAAGTTAACGATTTGTTGGTGAAATAATCATTACCTGTGATTTCAAACCAGTACTGCAACGCTGTAGCCTACACGAGACACTGTGTAGCTAACAAAAACATCCACAGCTGTTTACAGTAGGAAGTCAAACGGCGACAGAACATGTTCGGCACTCCCTTAAATCAAAAGTATTTCAATAGGTGAAACTGTCTGACTACTAACCCGAACTTCATTGACACAGCCTAAACTTGTCAATCTGTTCAAAATTTAATTTCAGCCTAAACCGTACAACGGGTTAGCTACATCGAATTCAACCAACGATCACCACCAAGACGAACACTGTAGTATACAATTTACCGGGGCAGCTTCTCCACAAAGGGCTATATCGCATTTTGCGTTGTTACTGACAATGATCGCTATTGAGCTTTTTATGCATGAGCGATTTTCCACTAAATAAATGTCAAGCCTATTTACGTTTTTGGGGGCATTTAAGTTAGCAGACATAGAGCTACTGTTTGAATCGCGATTCCATCTGAAATATTTCCAGTCATAACGTTGTTACAGTAGCTTCTTTCCAAGGGTGTTCTTAAAGCCCATATAGCAGGTTGATTTTTCCAACGAATTTGCGCTATTTACATGTTGGTTATAAACATTTTAACTGTTATTTATTGTATTTGATGTTGTTGGGTGTCACAAAACGTAATATAATACGAAAAAGTAGGTACTTTTTTGCAATGATTCTTCTTTCCCCCACAATGCATTGCATGACGTCACGTTGGGGAGACGATAGCCCAAAGCCCCATTGAAATCAACGAGAGAGATTAACGAAAGAGTGTTCAGCAGTAGATAGTTTATAGATAAATACATAGATAGAATATATAAATAGCATAGATATAAAGATCAAGAGATAGATATATAGATAGCATAGATAGATATATATATATATATATACAGAGAGAGAAATAGATAGACAGACAGCCAGATAGCATAGCATAGCTAGCTAGCACTAGATAAATAAATAGCTACTAGGACTAGCCTACATATAGATATAGAGATAAAGCTAGATAGACATATGTATAGGTAGGAAAAATGGTTAACTACTGTGTTTGTGTAGGGTGTACAAACTCTCTGTCTGCCCTGGCCCGAGACCGAGAAGCACTGAAAAGCTCGGTGCCGCCCGCCGCAAGCGAGAGCTGGCAACGGTAAGCCTCAGGCTAATGTTTACAAGCTGCAGTCCACGTTAGCTAGCCCCATAACATGAACCCCCCCAACTACAGTCATAATCAGTGTGACATTAGAAAAGTCTGAGGCCCCGTCCACACTAACCCGGGTTAATTTAGAAAGGCATACATATGTCTCCGTTTGCACTTCCCGGCCACACTAATACGGCGAATTCGGACACTGAAAACTGAGCTTTTCGAATACGCTCCCCTAGCCGGAGACATTTGAAAACGCCGGGTACGCGTAGTAGTGTGGACGGGGTACACAGAGCTTTTCAGATACGATGACATTAGAAAAGCACATTTTGTGACTCATGAATATGAACCAAAACAAAATTGTTCTTAAGTAGCTACATGTCCAAAAGCTAGTCATATCTAGCTAGATAGCGCGCCATGGCTAGTGTTTGGATCACGAGTGATCATCAAACGGCTTTCATAACTGTGTGTGTTAGATTTAGTTGATTGATTTAGTTTCCCCTTTCCTGATAGAACGTGACTATTACGGAACTCAAAACGTGGAATATCTCATCGGAAATGTGTTTACAACGTCGGGGAAAAGATTTAATTAGGGATTGACTTGGGGGGAGAATTTCACAGTTGGGACTAGTAAATTAGCCCATAGCTAGCATGATGCCTTCTAGATCTAGATAAGAGAGCTACTTATCTGAACTAACGACATGATAACTGTCACTACTGTAGATATAAAGAAAACGTTGACTTTCACTCGGTGCTATTCACTGACAGTAAAAAAAAGTGTCGTTATTGTATGCACTGCTGTCCGTAGACAAGCTCCAACGCTCCTTGCTGCGTTGCCGTTGCTAACTCAACAGGACACTTCACCAACTCTCCACTCATTCTCCTCGGACCATCCATTTAATTGGCTTTGGCGGCCATCAGGTCTAGGCAATTCCTCATTTGACCTCTCTCGTCTATTTGGTTCGATATTATACGGCTGCGGGCCATCGTAAATTTTTGTGGTTATTGCCACCTCTTCCTCATCCCAGTCAGTTGCCATAGTTCTAGTACTAGACTGAGGCTACTCTCCTCCACGACTCCCTAACGTGACGTCATCGCCGAATTGCGCTAATATGCTGATGCTAACAAAAAAACGTACAAAACTGGTCTTTAAACACCATTTTGAGACACAATTTTGAGATTTCTTGAATAATATACATATTACATTTACATTTATTCATTTAGCAGACGCTTTTATCCAAAGCGACTTCCAAGAGAGAGCTTTACAATAGTGCATAGGTCACTGATCATAACAACGAGATATCCCCAACATTGCAAGTAGTCAAACATGGATCGTACATTGTGAAAAAACCAACAATAAGTGCCAAAGGGAAGAATCATAAGAGCATGGAGTTAAACAAGTTACAATTGAACAACATGAACCTTAAAAGTGCACGAGTGTACCTGTGGAAGAGCAAACAACAGTTTAAGCAGTTACAGCTAACCAGCAAGAGCAGCAGGTCTCTAAGTAAGAGTCCTTCTGATCCTGGGAGAGACTAACATCATGTCCAGCAGATCTTTCCTAGGTACCGTTGTATTCCCGGAACAAGTGTGTCTTGAGCCTATTCTTGAAGGTGGGGAGACAGTCAGTGTCTCTGATGGAGGTGGGGAGTTGATTCCACCACTGGGGGGCCAGACAGGGGAAGAGCTTGTGTTGGGACCGGGCGGTCTTGAGCGGTGGGTCCACCAGACGGTTGTCAGAGGAGGACCGAAGGTGGCGGGAGGGGGTGTAGGGCTGGAGGAGAGACTTGATGTAGTCGGGTGCAGTCCCATTCACCGCTCGGAAGGTCAGTACCAGGGTCTTGAATCTGATACGGGCCGTGACGGGAAGCCAGTGAAGGGAGACGAGGAGCGGGGTAACATGGGAGTGTCTGGGTAGGTTGAAGACCAGACGGGCCGCTGCGTTCTGAATCCTCTGGAGAGGGCGGGTTGCGCATGCTGGGAGCCCGGCGAGCAGCGAGTTGCAGTAGTCCAACTTGGAGAGGACAAGTGCCTGGACCAGCAGCTGGGTGGAGTGCTCAGACAGGTATCTCCTGATCTTCCGGATGTTGTAGAGGGTGAATCTACACGACCGGGAGACAGCAGCGATGTGGGCTGTGAGGGAGAGCTCGTCATCCATGGTAACCCCGAGGTTCCTGGCAGAGGACGAAGGGGTCACCGTCGCCGATCCCAGGGTGATTGAGAGGTCATGGGAGATGGACGGTTTGGCCGGGATGATGAGGAGTTCGGTTTTGGCGAGGTTCAGCTGGAGGTGGTGCTTGGTCATCCAGGCAGAGATGTCTGTGAGGCAGGCCTCAATCCTGGCTGAGATCCCCGGATCGGTCGGGGGGAACGACAGGTAGAGCTGGGTGTCGTCAGCGTAGCAGTGGTAGGAGAAGCCATGGGAGGTGATGATTGGTCCAAGCGAGGTGGTGTACAGGGAGAAGAGGAGGGGTCCAAGGACGGAGCCCTGTGGGACACCAGTGGAGAGCTGGCGGGGGTCAGACACATCGCCTCCCCAGGAGACCCGGTAGGATCTTCCCGACAGGTAGGACGAGATCCACTGAAGTGCAGTGCCAGTGATGCCCATCTCGGAGAGTCTGGCGAGCAGGATCCGATGGTTAACCGTATCAAATGCTGCAGAGAGGTCCAGCAGAATGATGACGGATGACCTCGAGGCCGCTCTGGCAGACTGGAGGGCCGTGGTGACCGACAGGAGGGCAGTTTCAGTGGAGTGGCCCGTCTTGAAGCCCGATTGGTGGGGGTCAAGCAGGTTGTTCTGAGTGAGAAAGTTTGACAGTTGGTTAGATACAGCGCGTTCAATTGTTTTAGAAAAGAAGGGTAGAAGTGATACCGGTCTGTAGTTCTGGAGGACAGCTGTGTTAAGGGAGGGTTTTTTGAGTAGGGGTCTAACTCTGGCCTGTTTGAAGGCAGAGGGGAAAGTGCCAGAAGTAAGAGAAGAGTTGAGGACATGGAGAAGGAATGATATGATGGAGGGAGAGATGGTTTGAAAGAGAGGGGAGGGGACTGGATCAAGGGGACAGGAGGTGGGGCGATGAGAGAGAATGAGGTCAGAGATCTCTGCCTCAGATAGGGCTGAGAAAGAGTTGAGACATTTAGTAGGGTCAGTCATAGAGGGTGAGTGAATAGGAAAGGTTGGTTCAGGGAACCGACTGCTAATGTCAGCAACTTTTTTCTCAAAGAAGGAGGAGAAGTCGTCTGCTGTCAGAGTGGAGGGAGGGGGTGGGGGAGGTGGGTTAAGGAGGGTGGAGAAGGTAGAGAAAAGTTTGTGAGGGTTTGAGGCAGAGTTAATTTTGTTCAAGAAGTAGTGAGTTTTAGCATCAGTTATATGGGCAGAGAAGGATTTGAGGAGGGAGTGATACTTATCAAGGTCTAGACTGTCGTTAGACTTGCGCCATCTCCTCTCAGCCCCTCGAAGGGTGGAACGTTCTTCACGAATAACATCAGTGAGCCACGGGCAGGAGGGAGAAGATCGCGCAGGCCTAGTTGACAGGGGGCAGAGGGTGTCAAGTGATTCAGTTAATGTGGATAACAGCATGTTAGTGGCAGTGTCGGTGGGGTGGGACATGAACTCGTTAATAGGAGGGAGGGAGGATGTTACAATGGAGGAGAAGTGTGAGGGGGATAGGGAGCGGAGATTGCGTCTGAAAGTTACGAGGGGAGGGGAGGTAGGAAGAGTTGGAGGGAGAGATATAGAGAATTGGATAAAGTAGTGATCAGAGATGTGTAGTGGGGTTACAGAGGTTAGGTCAGTGATACAGTTACGTGTCAGGACGAGGTCCAGCTGTTTTCCTGCCTGGTGGGTTGCTGGTGTGTTGAGCAACGTCAGGTCGAAGGAGGTCAGGAGAGACTTGAAGTCAACAGCCTGCGTTCCATCGAGATGGATGTTGAAGTCCCCAAGAAGTATCAGCGGTGTTCCATCATCCGGGAGGGCGCCAAGGAGCATGTCCAGCTCCTCCACAAAGTCAGCTAGGGGCCCTGGTGGGCGATAGAGGACAATTAAAAGTGCTTTGATAGGATCAGTTAGCATCACATAGTGGTGTTCAAATGATTTGGCAGTAAAAGAGAGTGGGGTGGATGTGCATTTAATATGTGGGGAAAGAAGCAGACCCGTCCCGCCTCCTCGTCCAGTTAGGCGAGGAGAGTGGGAGAACGAGTGGTTGACAGAGAGAGCAGCTGGAGTTGCAGTGTTCTCTGGTAGGATCCATGTCTCTGTTAGCGCGAGGGCATCAAGAGAAGCATGGGATGCTAACGCTGGAATGAAGTCGGCCTTTTTCACAGCAGACTGGCAGTTCCAGAGTCCTATAGAAAGAGAGAGAGCAGGTGGAGAAGATCTAGAGAGGTAGCTAAAGTTAGAAGTGGAACGTATATACTTCGTGACATATCTACGTCTACGTCTGCGGGTGTTGCAGTGAACGGGAATGCTAAGGAAGCACATGCTAGCTATAAATGTGTTCTAGGTAGAAAATAATAGAAAATAGGGTGATACTTATCAGAAGAAGTGGTCCGCCTCGTCGTCCTTCCTCGGATGACTCCCGCAGGACGACTCCCTTTGTCTTGTTGACCGAGTCTTAGTGCCCGAGGCTGCCAGGCAAGGCTGCCACAGGTGTGCTAGCTGCCTTAAATGCAGACCAGCGCTTGGCCACGCCTCTGTTTCTGTATACAATGGCCCGAGTTTCTGTTCCACTCGCAAAAATAACTGGCTGTAAACCCTATCTTACAAACTTCTAGCCTGACACACTGTTAAGTTTAGACACAACACAGCGAAATAAGTTTAACTAACTTACTATATATTGAGTGCTTTATGTACCCATTTATCGACAGTGGTGGTTAACCTGCTATATGGGCTTTAATGAATTATTATGCAATAGCCTATGAGTAGGCTAAATGCTTGAAAATATCACTAGAAGGGAAAAACTTAAAGGGACGGACAAGCAGGCACACCCTCACAATTTCCCCAGAAATTGTATGCTCTCTAGTTATTCTTTCTTTTCCCACCCCTAAAGATCAGTCAATATTTGGACTACATAGAAAATGTCTGTAAGTAAGTAAGTAAGTAAGTAATACTTTATTTATATAGCACTTTTCATACAAGAATTGCAGCTCAAAGTGCTTTATATAAAATCAACAAAAACAATAATGTTGATCTAAAACATATAACAAACCAAACTAGCCGCACTCTATCTGTGGTCTCTCGAATCCGTCTTAGATCCGAGCTGCCACTTGCAGTTTCTAATACACAAACATGACAAGAGGGTAGACAGACATGGTTGAGGGAGATATTTCAGCATAACAGGAGAGAGAGGAAAAAAAGGCAACCCCCAGACTGCGCTCCTAGAGGAGTACAGTGTGGGAACAGGGGAAAAAAACACCTCAGCACATAAGCACATACATTTTACAACATTACAGAAACTCATGACGTGCAATGCGGATAGATAGATTTGATAGATAACTGAATTTCCCTCACGGGATAAATAAAGTCTATCTTTCACAGCTCTCCTATTTAAAATATAATAATAATAATAAATACAGACAATATGTACATATAATATAAAGTTATGTTGTGTATGTTGTGTTGTGTTATGTTATGAAGTCATGTTGGCAGATGGAGCTGATAGGGCTGGCGGGGTTGAAGTGGACTGGAGGATTACCCATCCAGAGGAGGGAGCGGAGCTGAAACTTGGGGGAGAGAGAGAGGGGGAGAGGGACAGACTCTTGGGTTAGGGTTAGTTACAAGTTAGGGTTAAGTTACAAGTTATGTACAGTGTAGATGCGGTGTGTATGTATATTACAGCTGTATAGTGCAAAACAGTGTAGAATAATATATTAAAGGACCTGAGTTTCCTCAGGAAGAACAACCTACTCTGTCCCTTCTTGTACAGTGCACCTGCGTTAGCTGACCAGTTCAGCTTGTCGTCCAGATGCACCCCCAATAACTTGTAGGTCTGCACCACCGCGATGTCCTTGCCCTGGATGTTAATAGGCTGCAGATGTGGCTTAGTCCTCTGGAAGTCAATGACCAACTCCTTGGTCTTGCTGGTGTTAAGGAGAAGGCCGTTCCTCTCGCTCCAGTCGCAGAAGGCACTCGTCAGGTCCCTGTACCCCACCTGCACCTCCCTCACACACGCCACTATAGCCGTGTCATCTGAATATTTCTGGACGTGACAGGACCCAGAGTTGTAGGTGAAGTCCGACGTGTAGAGCGTGAACAGGAAGGGAGCCAGCACAGTCCCCTGCGGAGCCCCAGTGCTGCTCACGACGATGTCAGAGGCACAACTCCCCAGTCTGACAAACTGCGGCCGTCCTGTCAGGTAGTCCGTAATCCAGGATGTGAAGAAGGGATCCACCCCTATCCTTTCGAGCTTCTCTGTAAGTAAGAGAGGCTGGATGGTGTTGAAGGAGCTCGAAAAGTCGAAGAACATAATTCTCACTTGACTTCCCGGCTCGTCCAGGTAGGAGTAGACCCGGTGAAGCAGGTAGAGGATACCCGAACTGCAGGGGGTCAACTTCATGTTCAGTCAGAGGTCTCAGGTGGCGCAGAAAACAGCCGCTCCAGTGTCTTCATGACATGTGATGTGAGTGCAACCGGTCTGTAGTCGTTGAGCACGGCCGGGCGCCCAGTCTTGGGTACCGGCACGAGACATGATGTTTTCCACAGAACCGGGACCCTCCCTGACTGTAGGCTTAGGTTGAATAGCTCTTGAAGGGGCTCAGCCAGTTGATCAGCACAGACCTTCAACAGCCTCGGGCACACTTTATCCGGGCCGGCCGCCTTTCCCGTGTTCAGTTTTTTCAACTCCACCTTTACCTCATAAGACTTTATTTAGCTCATCAGCTGTGAGGCACAGGGGGAGGCTTGGTGGGGAAGGGGACTCAGCCGTGAAGTTAGGGCTGTAGTTGTGAGGAGGAGCTGGTGAAGGGGGACAGGCTGCTGCTGGAGAAGAGGTGGGGAGGGGGAGGGCTGATGATGATGAAGCCGCTGAGTCAAACCTGTTATAGAAGTAGTTGAACTTATTGGCCTTGGCCACATCAGGGTCTGTAGCCAGACTGTCCTTCTGCTTGTAGCCCGTGATGGTCTTCATTCCCCTCCACATCTCTCTGGTGTTGTTGTCCTGCAGCTTCCTCTACACCTTCCTTCTATACTCCTCCTTGGCCTGCCTCAGACTCCTCTTCAGCTCCCTTTGTACGAGCCTGCGCTTCTGCCTGTCACCCTCTCTGTATGCTGCCTTTTTCTGATTCAGGAGCCTCTTGATGTCACTGGTGATCCAGGGTTTATTGTTTGGAAAACAACACACAGTCCTCGCTGGTACAATCATGTCCCTGCAGAATGTCATGTAGTCAGTGTAGCATTCAACCCTCCTGTCGACTTCCGTGACTCCCCTATTTCCCTGTGTGTCTTGCAGTACATTCCAGTCTGTGCATTCATAGCAGGCCCGCAGAGCTTCTATGGCCTCTGGTGTCCACTTCCTGAATGTCCTGGACAGGCTGCCTCACAACACAGGGTTTATAGGAGGGCTGGAGGAGGACCAGGTTGTGATCAGATCAGTGGTGGGAGGGCTGTAGCTGTGTATGCCTCCTTTACATTGGCATACAGTAGATCAAGGATCTTATTTTCCCTGGTGGGAAAGTCTACATACTGCACAAAGCCAGTTAGATGGGAGGACAGACTGACGTGGTTAACCACCTTTGTTTTTGCCACACGTTCTGGCGTCTCTGTCCGCTCGCACCGTAGTGAAGCCAGCTATTTCCACACAGGAGTCGGCAATGTCGTCGTTCAGCCAGCTCTCAGAAAAGCACATCAAACTGCACTCCCGGTACGCTGGCTGATTCCTCACGAGTGCCTCCAGCTCGTCGCACTTGTTTGATAGGGAGTTGACATTTCCCATTACTATCGAAGGTAATGACGGCTTGTATCTCATCCTCCGTGTTGTTAGCTTAGCCTTTCGCTTAGCTCCAGCTCTGCACCCGCGGAACGGCATCCGAAGCTCCATTGGGATAGGGTGTTTTATTCCCCGTTTAGCAGTACCTCGTAGTGCCACAAGGGCATGCCTAGTGTAAACAGCTCTGTCTGAATTTGTAGTCATCATCAATGCCGACATAGAGCGGCTAAAAGACAGACTGCCAATTCATTTGTATCCCAATACAAACAAATGAAGCCCAGCGCAAGTTCAGTCAGGCAAGACCGATCCCTGCGCATGGGTTAATCGTAGTGTACACTACCCACTTCCCCCCGCTAAGATCGCCCTTTCTTTCCCTTCGTCCCTGGTAGGGCGGTCACTGGGGGTCAGGTCGATTAGCGATCTCTGGGGGTCAGGGTGATTAGCGCTCTCGCTAAACAAGCAATTGCATCACATGATCCGTGCCTTTAAATACGATTCTCTCCCTGTGTAGTTTGTCCATGCTATCAAGTGCGCGACCCTCCACCTCCCCGTCGCCACCCGGTTCCTGTATAAGTCTTCGGCTCGTCTGGTCGTCGGCTGTCGCCAACGCCACCGGTGTCTGAACTCCGTGAGGGGATTCTTCTTTGGGCGTTGATTTATATAATTCCCCGTGGGGTCCAAGCTCCAAACACTGTAGTACATTTATTATTATGTAATAAATATATTCAATCTTCCCAGGTCTCTCCTGATTGAACTAATCACAGTAGAAACAAATTTAAGTAGAGAAAACAGTATAAAACAGTATAAAAACGAAGAGCTGCTAAGACAGCTGCCACTCACAGCGGCGCTTACGTCACAATAATAACGGATGGAGGTAAGCCAGCGCAACAAGCAGCCATCTGGTCCTGCAACCATGATAGGCGCTGGTCACAGACCCACCTGTCACACGTGGGGAACGAAGCAGGTGAAGGCGTTGGATGGGGGTGGGGGGATGCGTGCATATCTGTTATATGTGAAAGTTAGTGTATGAGTAGGCCTGGGTTGTCGCCATCGCCTAGGCCACAATCAGACAGTTCTCAGTTCGCAGATTGTATTGCCATGGAGACAGCCTTGATCAGGTCCCAGACAGAGACAGCAATCCTCAGGTGTCTGTTGGAAGGGGGTAGGGAATGCAAGAGTCTCTCTGCAGCGCTCTTCAGGGGAGTTGTTGTTCCAGCAACGGCCTTGGCTAAGGCCTGTGGCGCATACTACATCTCCCCTTTCCCCAAAGTAGTGACAAAGCCTTAAATGAAAATTCTCACACTGGCAGAACTGCCTTAATTGTAGGTCACCTAGTCTATGGCAAATATTAGACAGATTGAACATGAAAGTGGCACTGTCTTGTTTACTTCTAGGTGCTAGATATTATGTTACAAAGTCTTTAAGCCACTCCGAGGCTTTCACCTCTCTCCTTGGGTAGGCCCTCTGCATCCTCTTCCCCGCCCCTTCTTCTGGCCCTGCTGCCTGTTCCGTGTCCTCCACAGCCGGTGGTGGGGCTTGTATGTCCGGGAGGGGTCTGAGGTGTGCTTTGTTCCTCCTCACCTCTTCTGAGTCTGTTTCCACTACATACGAGCCGTCAGCTTTACGAGCTTTTCTCAGCACAGTGGAAGATTATTTTGTGTTTGTGATCCAGACTCGTTGACCTGCTTTAGTTCAGATCTCAACGTTGCTCTGTGTCTGTGGTTAAAGTCAGCTGTCTGTGTGTGTTTCAGCTATTTGTCCTTGTCTGCAAAGGCCTTCCTGTTTGGCCATTGAGGTTTGAGTTGAACAGGTGTGAAGTAGAGGACCGTCACTTTTGCACTTACATAATTTAGTGGGTATCGCTGTCACTCCTGCTCCTGTGTCTAGTTTAAAAGAAACAACTTCTCCATTCATTTTGATGTCTGAGTACCAACCAGTACTGTCTGCCTTCAGCTCACCCAGGAAAAGGCTGTCCTGATAAAGTTGCTCCTCCTCATCTGCCATCTCATGCACAGGCTGCTTGGATTTGCAGACAGCGAGTGTCCTCTTCGGTGACATTTCCTACATTCAGCCTCCTTGACTGGACAGTCTTTCCAACTATGATATGGCACTCTCCCACATTTATTGCACATCCCTGATGTTCCAGCAGTACTGTTTTGCACTTCGTCTCTGGGCTCACTGTGCGTGTGGTTTCCCGCCCCGCGCAGCACCACTTGCTGATGCTTAACTGTTTCACTTTGTCTTACTAAGTTCATAGCTGTAGACAGTCAATTTTGAATCCAACTAAAGCTTTTCGGAAAGTTTGATGTCTCTTATGCCCACTACTATACGATCAAGTATCAGTTCATCTTTTAGGGCTCCAAACTTGCAATATTCAGCCAACTTGTGCACTGCAGTAACAATGCACTCAGCCGTTTCCCCCGGCTCCTATTTTCGCATGTTAAACCTGGCCCTCTCGAAAATTACATTGTGTTCTCCAATGAAATGTTTATTGAAACAGTCTATTACTTTCTCGTAGACTAGCTTGTCCCTTTCTTCTATCGCTGACACATGTAAAATATCCTCTGCCTCATCTCCCGTGGAATATATCAATGTGTTCACCTGGAATGTCTCATCCTTTTTATCCAAACCAGACACTGTTCTGTACCTTTCGAATCGCCAAATCCATTTGGGCCAATTTTTTATGTCTCTGCAGTCAAACTTCTCTGGAGGGCTAATACGAAACGCCCCTCCGGTGTGAGCTGCAGAAGAAAGTCTCCCTCTTCGTCGGACATCTTACCCGATCCGATGTGTTGATTTACGTCCAAATCTGTGGTTCTTGAAGTCATGAGTTCCTTATTCTGTCAACCATACCTTCTTGTCTAAGGCTGAGTTAGTTTTAACAACAAACACTTCTGACACCATGTGGTAATTGGCATTACAAATGGATACTGTAGCTCCCCAGTAATACGCACGAAACGAATCTTGGTAAAGAACAGGATGATCTTTATTTCTTTGTAGTCGATCATCAGTCCCGTGAAAACTGCAAACAGTTAAGACTTAAAACAGATGCAGCAACTTTACTATGCTAACACAGCGAATAAACTAAATTAGCTCAAAAACAGGCAACGTTCTCAACATACCTCGTTGGCAGCTTATCATAATAAGGAGCTAAAATCGGTTATCTTCATTGGCTTAACTTCTTCTTAACTTCATTGTTAATTTAACAAGTAGCTACTATTTACACGTTTGAGAAATGCACTTTTTGCGCTGCTCAGCAGATCCTCTGTCTCCGTGTGTCCCACACAAAAAGGTCCCACAGCCAATGCACACAAAACAGTTCCGGCCCAAGCTACCCAGAACCATAGATATATATAAACACTAGATGTCTCGTCCGCGTTGCCGGCCAACGGAGTCGAACGTCCGCACATGGAAATGTAGTTATGCCACTGCATACGTACAGTTAGGTCCATAAATATTTGGACATTGACACAATTTTCATCATTTTGGCTCTGTACACCACCACAATGGATTTGAAATGAAACAACCAAGATGTGCTTTAAGTGCAGACTTTCAGCTTTAATTTCAGGGTATTTACATCCAAATCAGGTGAACGGTGTAGGAGTTACAACACATTTTATACGTGGCCCCCCCCTTTTTAAGGGACCAAAAGTAATTGGACAATTGGCTGCTCAGCTGTTCCATGGCCAGGTGTATGTTATTCCCTCATAAAGGGAGTTTGTTATTTAATTGACAAGGAGCAGATACAAGGTCTACAGTTAATTTCAAGTATGGTATTTGTGTTTGGAATCCGTTGCTGTCAACTCTCAATATGAAGTCCAAAAAGCTGTCACCATCAGTGAAGCAAGCCATCGTTAGGCTGAAAAATCAAAACAACTCTATCAGAGAGATAGCAGAAACATTAGGTGTGGCCAAATCAACTGTTTGGTACATTCTTAAAAAGAAAGAACGCACTGGTGAGCTCAGCAACACCAAAAGACCCGGAAGACCACGGAAAACAACTGTGGTGGATGATAGAAGAATGATTTCCCTGGTGAAGAAAAACCCCTTCACATCAGTTGGCCAGATCAAGAACACTCTCCAGGAGGTAGGCGTATCTGTGTCAAAGTCAACAATCAAGAGAAGACTTCACCAGAGTAAATACAGAGGGTTCACCACAAGATGTAAACCATTGGTGAGTCTCAAAAACAGGAAGACCAGATTAGAGTTTGCCAAAAAACATCTAAAAGAGCCTGTACAATTCTGGAACAACATCTTATGGACAGATGAGACCAAGATCAACTTGTACCAGAATTATGGGAAGAGAAAAGTATGGAGAAGGGAAGGAACAGCTCATGATCCAAAGCATACCACCTCATCAGTGAAGCATGGTGGAGGTAGTGTTATGGCGTGGGCATGTATGGCTGCCAATGGAACTGGTTCCCTTGTATTTATTGATGATGTGACTGCTGACAAAAGCAGTAGGATGAATTCTGAAGTGTTTCGGGCAATATTATCTGCTCAGATTCAGCCAAATGCTTCAGAACTCATAGGACGGCGCTTCACAGTGCAGATGGACAATGACCCGAAGCATACTGCGAAAGCAACCAAAGAGTTTTTTAAGGCAAAGAAGTGGAATGTTCTGCAATGGCCAAGTCAATCACCTGACCTAAATCCAATTGAGCATGCATTTCACTTGCTGAAGACAAAACTGAAGGGAAAATGCCCCAAGAACAAGCAGGAACTGAAGACAGTTGCAGTAGAGGCCTGGCAGAGCATCACCAGGGACGAAACCCAGCGTCTGGTGATGTCTATGGGTTCCAGACTTCAGGCTGTCATTGACTGCAAAGGATTTGCAACCAAGTATTAAAAGTGACAATTAGATTTATGATTATGTTAGTTTGTCCAATTACTTTTGGTCCCTTAAAAAGGGGGGGGCCACATATAAAATGTGTTGTAACTCCTACACCGTTCACCTGATTTGGATGTAAATACCCTTAAATTAAAGCTTAAAGTCTGCACTTAAAGCACATCTTGATTGTTTCATTTCAAATCCATTGTGGTGGTGTACAGAGCCAAAATGATGAAAATTGTGTCAATGTCCAAATATTTATGGACCTAACTGTATATTCAATTTGTAAAAAAATATAACATAATTAACAAACATAATCTAAGTATTCAGTGGCATAACTACATCTCTGACGTTTATAACAAACCAAACCATTTACAAATCAGTAGAAAATTGAGCAAGTTATGGTTATTTAAAAAGTACATGTAGCACTAACACAATGTTATGGGTGAGCGATTCGCCTGTTCCAAGATGGCCGCCATGTGCGGACGTTCTAGACTCCGCCGTAAGACATCTAGTGTTTATATAGGCCTATATCTATGCCCAGAACACCATGCAGGAGACGCAACACCCATACACATACAACCCACAAGATAAATTAACCCAATGAGACAAACATGTTGATGAACTAAGGGCAGTTACACTCCCACCAAAATCCTATTTTTAATATTTTTTTAATGCAAATGTATGAACTGTATTGAATTTCACTTTAAAGATAATTGTTAAGTGTTATTATATCATTGCGCCCTTACTCTGAAGGGATGACGTCACTACGTTGAAGTGAAGTAATGCGCAGGTCAAACTGTCTCATTGCATATTGTTGTTGAACTGACTGGACAGTAGTCAGTCATGTATTCAGGAGAATAAATACGCCATAAAGGCTAAAGAGAATCTACCGCTTTGCTTATTCTTCACCACGCCAGAGACGAGGAGTCACCGCTCCATCTCAGCTTTACAGGTTATGGGCCCAGGAAGAGTAGGACACAAGCAAGTTAACGAGCATCACGGACGAATTACCGGAAGAAGTTGCCGCGCAGAAAAGACAAGGAACTTGCACATGCTAGGTTAACGTGAGTGCTTTGTGTACCAACTTGGAGATAAGTGGACGTTAAGATTCTCGGAAGAATTATAACGTGAGTAGCGACGTATAACGCGAAAGCGCAAAGCTAACAACCTAACTTGGCAATGAAAGTATAGCAAGTTAAGAGACTAGCAAATAGGCTAATAGCCCCCGAGTGAAATTGGCGCGTTAGCAAAAATGGCAAGCACAACGGCAGGAATCATCGCAGCAAAGCTTTTATTTGATGGATCAGAAGACAAATATGAACTTTGGGAAACAAGATTTCTAGGCCACTTGCACATTTGTAAGCTTAAAGGGACAATATTGAATGAGCCTGTCGGCGCCAACGCTGAACAACTAGCCCAAGATGGCGCGAAGAATGCTGATTGTTATGCTGAACTGGTAAGACTGATAGATGACAAAAGCCTATCGCTGATCAGGCACGATGCAGCCGATGACGGCAGGAAAGCCCTGGGCATATTGAGGGAACATTATTCGGGAAAAAGCAAGCCCAGAATAATAAACTTGTACACGTCTTTGACCAAGTTAAGCATGGCAGAGAACGAGAGTGCTACTGACTATATGATAAGAGCGGAGAACGTCATTACTGCTTTGAGAGATGCGGGTGAGACCATGAGTGATGGACTGACCATAGCCATGGTATTAAACGGACTACCAGACTCCTTCAAGCCACTTGCCGTCCATGTAACACAGAATGAGGATAATGTTACATTCACAGACTTCAAGAGAAGGCTACGGATTTATGAAGAGTCTGAGAAAGTAAACACCGTAGAATCCGCGGACAACGTGATGAAGACGAGTGTGAGGCCAAGCCGAGGCCCCGCCAAAACGCACGCCAACAGCAGAAAAAGTGAAGATTCCGACGTGACATGCTACAGGTGTGGAATTAAAGGACACAAGTCAAGAGCATGCACCATAAAAGTGTGGTGCGGTTACTGCAAGAGCAACACACACCAAGAGTCTATATGCAGGAAAAAGAGGACTCAAGATGGAGCCAGAAGAGTCGCAGAGGAACCGATTAGCGACCAGGACCACCTCTTCAAGGCCAAGCACACCAAAAGAAAGAAACCACCGGACAATGTGAACATGAAGGGCATCATGGTGGACGGGGGAGCGACATCCCACATTGTCAATGATATCGAAAAGTTCAAGAGCTTCGATGACTCATTCCGCCCCGAGTCCCATTCAGTGGAGTTGGCCGACGGAACCAAGTGCAGCGGAATAGCGCAAAGAAGAGGAACGGCAGTGATCTACCTACTAGACGACGCCGGACGCCAGCAGAGAGCCCAACTTCGAGAGGCACTGTACATACCTTCATACCCACATGACATCTTTTCGGTCGCAAGAGCACTAAACGGAGGAGCGACGATCACCTTTAAGAAAGAGGACAGTCGCATTGTTACCAAAGATGGCAGCAGGTTTGATATCCATGAAAGTCAAAATTTGTTTTACTTGCCAACTGTTGAAGAGAATGTTGACCAATGTAAACAATGCGTGTGTCATGATGTACAAACCTGGCATGAAATTTTGGGTCATTGTAACTATGCAGATGTACAGAAGTTACAGGGTATAGTGAAAGGCATGGAGATAAAGGGAGGCGCAGTAAAGCCAGCATTTTGTGAAGTGTGTACACAGGGCAAATTCACCCAGACAAGGAATAGGGAGCCAGACAGTAAGGCTAAGAAACCTTTGGAACTTGTGCACACTGACTTAGCAGGTCCCATGCGTACACCGAGCATAGATGGGCCACAAATATGCACAGTCTTTTACAGACGACTACTCAGGTACAATATTGGTGTATTTTCTAAGGTCCAAAAGCGATACAGTACAGGCCACAGAAAGGTTCCTAGCAGACATAGCACCTTATGGGGAAGTCAAGTGTATCCGTTCAGACAACGGCACTGAGTTTACATGTGGAGACTTCCAAACACTGTTAAGGAAGAATAAAATCAGGCACGAGACGTCTGCGCCCTATTCGCCGCACCAAAATGGCACAGCAGAGAGAGGGTGGCGAACACTGTATGATATGGGCAGATGTTTTCTGATAGAAAGTAAACTACCAGACAAGCTGTGGAACTATGCTATCCAGACAGCAGCTTACGTGAGAAACAGGTGTTACAGCAGACGCACAAAGAAAACACCATACGAGCTGTTAGAGGGCAAGGTACCAAATGTATCCAAACTGCAAAAATTTGGATCAGTGTGTTTTGCCTACAAGCAAGAAAAGGGCAAGCTCGACTCTAGGTGTGAGCAGGGTGTATTCGTAGGCTATGACAAAAACAGCCCAGCTTACCTGGTATACTATCCTGACACAGAGAGGGTTCAGAAACACAGGTTGGTAAAATTCCCAACCAAGGAAGCCACAGAGAGAGAAACACAAACGCCTGAGTCACACATAGAATGTAGTGATAGAGAGGTACATCCCAAGGTCAATATGGAAGAAAATGTTGACGATGAATGTGTGGAAAATGTACCAGGTCAGGGTGTTCAAAGTGGTGCTTGTGAGGTTTTACCTGAACAGACTGTAAACAGAAGGAACCCACCGAGAAACAGGAGGAGACCATGTCACCTGCAGGAGTTTGAGACCGAGGACAAGGTTGACAAACTGCAAACATGCGTTGACTACTGTTACAGAGCTGTATGCGACATTCCGCAAACCTACCACGACGCCATAGCGTCAACAAAGTCAAAGCATTGGAAAAATGCAATGGATGAGGAGATGCGATCACTTGAGGAGAACAAGACTTACAGCCTCACTCAGTTGCCACCGGGTAAACAGGCAGTGGGGGGTAGGTGGGTCTATGCACTCAAGAGTGATATCAACGGATCTGACAAGTACAAGGCGAGGTTTGTGGCAAGGGGCTACAGTCAAAAACAAGGAATTGACTATGAAGAGACATTCTCACCCACAGCCGATATGACGAGTGTGAGAGTGGTCATGCAAAAGGCAGCACAGGAGAATCTTATCTTGCACCAGATGGACGTTAAGACGGCCTATTTGCATGCACCGATTGACTGTGAAATATATATGGAGCAACCACAAGGTTTTGAGAAAGAGTCTGAAACAGGTGAAAACATTGTGTGTAAATTACAGAAGTCTCTATATGGCCTAAAACAGTCTGGGAGAAATTGGAATCTGATGTTACATACATATCTAACTGAGAATGGTTTTGAACAGAATCCTGCAGACAACTGTGTGTACACAAGAGAAAAACATGACAAAAAGGTTATTTTGATCATATGGGTTGATGATCTTATTGTAGCCGCTAGCGATAAGGATGTACTGAGCAGTGTGAAGAGAATGCTCGCAGAGAGGTTCAAAATGAAGGATCTAGGGAGGTTGAACCATTTTCTGGGGATAGATTTTAACCAAACAGAGGGTCAGGTTACAATGTCACAGCAGAGATATGCAACCAAGATACTAGAGAGGTTTGAAATGCAGGATTGCAGGCCAAGAGAGACTCCATGTGAGCCAAAGCTTGAGTACTCAGAGGATGCTGAAAAAATGATTGAGCCAAAGAAGTACAGGGAGGCAGTGGGAAGTTTAATATACTTGTCCACATGCACTCGACCAGATCTAAGCTTTGTGGTCAGTAAATTATCTCAGCATTTTGCTGAACCAACTGAAGAACACTGGAACACAGTAAAACACGTGTTCAGATACCTCAAAGGTACAAAAGAAAAGGAGTTATGCTTCAAAGGAAGCAACACAAAGAGACTAGGTCTCAGAATGTACTGTGATGCTGACTGGGCGTCAGACGTAACAGATAGGCATAGTATAACAGGATATTGTGCCAGTTTGAGTGAGGGGAGCTCTCTCATCTCATGGAAGAGCAGAAAACAACCAACAGTAGCGTTATCTACATGCGAGGCTGAGTACATGTCTTTAGCATCAGCCTTACAGGAATGCATTTATTTAGAACAGCTACTAGCAGGCATGGACAAATACAAATATACACAAGCAAAGGTTTACGAAGACAACCAGGGTACTATTGCACTAGCCAGAAACCCAGTAAGCAGGCAAAGATGCAAGCACATAGATATTAAGTACCACTTCATCAGGGAAACTGTAAATAATGGAAGGGTAACTTTGGAATACTGTCCTACTGAGCAAATGATTGCCGATGTGTTGACAAAGCCAGCCACTAAGCTAAAGCTAAAGAAGTTTGCTCAGGATATGTTTGGCACTTAAAAGTGCAGAGTATATTTGTGTGTTAAGCCAAAGCCGAAATATTGTTCTGTTTTTTCATGTAACCCAGTGAGCTAAGTGCGAGTGGGGGTGTTAAGTGTTATTATATCATTGCGCCCTTACTCTGAAGGGATGACGTCACTACGTTGAAGTGAAGTAATGCGCAGGTCAAACTGTCTCATTGCATATTGTTGTTGAACTGACTGGACAGTAGTCAGTCATGTATTCAGGAGAATAAATACGCCATAAAGGCTAAAGAGAATCTACCGCTTTGCTTATTCTTCACCACGCCAGAGACGAGGAGTCACCGCTCCATCTCAGCTTTACAATAATACTTCACCATACATTCACCTTATCTTTACTCACTCTGATAGTCTACCAGAGTTAGATACAGATCCGTCCAAAGAATGACGGAAGCAAGACAGTGCTTCAATCCGCTTACACCAGTGTGATAGTTTTTTGGATCGGACGCTCAAGATAAGCAGGCTTGGACATACGTTGTCCCTTTGCGTCAAGCGTAGGGTCGCTAATCAGTCATTTCAGCTTTCTCACTCTCCCATCCTTTCCTGGGAACACTTCAGTTACCTTTGCTATCTTCCAGTGGTTACGTGGAGCCATGTCGTCTTGCAAAAGAACAATGTCATTGACGCATGCATTTCTTCTGACCTCTGTCCATTTCTGCCGACACTGAAGATTTAAGAGATATTCTCTCCTCCATCGCACCCAGAAGTTGTTGGCAAGGAGCTGTACCCGACGCCATCTTTTGCTTTTGAGATATAGGTCTTCCCTAACAAACTTCCTGGGAGGTGGAGAGAGTATGGTGGACTTCATAGTTAGGATATGGTTTGGCGTCAAGGGCTCTGGGCAGGACGAGTCGCTCAGATAGTCAGTGGTTAAAGGTCTGCTGTTCACAACAGTCATGACTTCATACAAGAATGTCCTGACAGAGGGGCCGTCAAGTTGTTTGGAGGACTGCTCTAGAATTGACGTCAAGACACTTCTGACAGTTCGAATTTGTCTTTCCCAAACACCGCCTGTAGGGCTGTTTTGGCAGCCCCTTTGTCACTGGTCACCCAGACACTCGTCTGGGACAGTCGTTGATTTACATGAATGCTAAAATGCCAATCACACCTGAATGACACACCTCTGGAGAGGTGGTCTCAACAATTGAAGAGGAAGATGAACAGAGGAAGACTGAAATTATCATTAAAACCTGTGTTCTTGTAAATATAGTTCCAGGGGGTCAGATGGCTGAGCGGTGAGGGAGTCGGGCTATGAATCAGAAGGTTGTTGGTTCGATTCCCCGACCGCCCAAAATGACGTTGTGTCCTTGGGCAAGGCACTTTACCCTACTTGCCTCGGGGAGAATGTTACTGTCGGTCTGGATAAGAGCGTCTGCTAAATGACTAAATGTAAATGTAGTTCTAAATAGCTTTTTAAGGCCATGTTTGATATGATTTTGTTTCTTATTTTATGTATTACATTCTAGTCATAATTTTGATACTGTAGCATGTACATTTACAGGGTTTACAGAGTTTGTGCTTGCAGAAGACCAACATGTGTTTAACATATTCCCTTGTCTAGCAAGGATACCACTTGTCCTACTGCAGCCTTGATTAATGATCCGATTTGAATTTGTATGCATCAGACAACTTTTCTGTCACATGGTCGGTGTCCACATTTTAGCCAGCTATGGGTGTATATAGGGAGAGGTTTTACCAAATACTTTGAGTGTTGTTTAGGATACAGCTCCGGTGCGCTAGGCATCTAGTCTTGTTAGTTTGAGTTTTGTTTACGATACATCTCCGATGATTTAGGCATCTAGTCTTCATTGTGAATACCTTTGTTAACCATTGCTTTGAAGGTATGTTTTGTATTTGATGATATTTTATCATCATTGTATTGATTATCTTGCTATTTAGATAATAAACAATTATTGTACTTTTAAACGTTGCTTGTTCTCCCCGAAACGTATCTATCACACTATGGCGGTGAAAACTTTGATCTAGCCCGGTGGATACGGCTAATTCTCCTTATAAACAGAGACTTTTGACGTAGGTCTTAACTTAAGGCCAGTGTCGATTTACATGCTAGGTCGGTGGTTAGTTCCATATTATAGTAGAGATAAACGGCTGTTTAGTGAACACGCACACTTTAGGGGTCGATGCTCTGATCCAGCAGACGATTTTTACCTACGTCAGAGTTTCATGTCATTAACTGTTTGGCGCCCAGGGTTACAGGTAACGTACTTGTGTACATTCTGTGGCATCACCAGGGGACAGGTGGTGGAGGGACGGTATATTCCCAACCAAGAGAGGTGGCAACACCCCAACCTGGTGGCCGCGGCCCACACCACATCCCCCAGAAGCCCACACCAAGGGGACAGGTGTAGGTGTGTCAGCCACCTAATTAAGGGGGGAGGGGAAAGAGCAGAGGAGGAGAAAGCCAGGAGAGGAGAGAGCACATGGGAGAGAAAGCGGAACCAGAGAGCAGCAGATTAAATCCCAAGCCCGTTGCAGGCATGCAAACTCGTCACCTTTCGGCGAAATTCGCCGTTTTGAAAACAAAATTGGCCACTTGTGTGATTCGTGGAGATCCGTCGAGAAAATATTTTTTGGGGGAGGGGGGGGGTCCGATGGCCGGCCATGGCCGTTGCACACGTGAGTCCTTGTCGCGGCTGCTTATACATTCTCAATGGAGAGGCGAGCGGGCAGAGAGAAGGTGCAGCGTTCTGTCAGGCGGCACGACAAGCGGGCGCACTGCACTCCCTCTGAACTTTCGCTTCCGTGCTGCTCGTCAAACGCATGCGCGCGCTCGTGGGATCCTCCGCCCGTCACTTCACACGGGGAGCCCAACGCGAAGCCGCGCTGCCAACTGACAGCGCGAGCGGAAAGTCGCCTACCATCTGAAACGGCCGAGCACGAGCCCAGAGACGAGAATTTTTCGCCAGTTGTGTTGATACATTGTATCGATATAGCCTAGCCGAAAGAAGTCCCGACGGAGTCGACTGGAAAGCCCAAAAAATACATGACTGAGGTAAGAGTACAAATTAGAGGAAAAAAAAAGTTACATTCTGTTAACGTTAGTAGGCCTACATGTAGTCTATAGATAATTAGCCAGACATTCAGTCAGTGACAGACAGCTATGGTACAAGATAACAGCTTGAGCTATGTTTACAACATTGCTAAAATTAGCTTAACTAACTAACAATGCTTTCCTTACTTTCAGAATGAATGATTTAGAACAGAAAGATGCATTGGTAGTCAAGCAGGTGGATGCAGGCATAAAGTGCAGTTGGAACTGGTCATGGCTAAAATTAAAGGCAAAAATTGAGGTCAAAGGAGCAGAGCACACATTCCCATTAGTGGATGTCTTCAAAAAAATCAATAAAACAGGTTTGGCAAGGTGTATTCTTTGCCAAAAAGAAATTAATTATGCAAACAAGGGCAGCCATGCTTTGCTAGCACATTGCAAAACAGAACTTCACAAGAAGAAAGTCTATAATATAACTACAACGCACAGTGTGGCCCCTAGCTTTCTACCTGAGTCTGAAGCATCCACCTCAGCTTTACAGCAAGGTCCTGAGAACATCAGACAGCGAAGTCAGGCAATACTTCCCACACCCACTGTGAACCGCATAGCAAATGCAGAGGTAGGTGTAGGTAGGCCTATTAGTTCAGCACAGGCAGTGTCACTACTTGGGCATAACATATACTACCTGCTTTTCTAAATATCTTGGCATCTGGTTAGATGATAAACTCACTTTTAATTTTCATATAAAAAATCTTGTTTGTTGAATTTGTTTGAACTCGACGTCATTGAAAATGAGGGTCACCCCTCAATTGGTCTCTCGAGGATAAATAAAAGTTAAATGAAAAATGAAATTAAAAATATTTCATAATTTCTGTTCTAGGCCATGGTTCTTGGAGTGATAGCGGAGCATTCTCTCCCATTTGCTATTGCTCCAGTAATTGTTGAGCTGGCCCAGACACTTGCTTTAGACAAAGTGGCTTTGCAGGGAATAAAGCTATCTCGGACAGCGGCAGCATACAAAATGGTCCATGGCCTAGGGCGAACCTTCACTGAGAGGACCTTCTCCAACCTGAGAAGATTTCCTTTTTCCCTAAATTTGGACGAGAGTACATCAAACAACAAGAAAAAGGTTGGTCTCATATTAAATTGCAAGATACATTGCAATAGTGCTGTCAAATTATTACAATATTTATGTCATGGTCTGTCTGTCTTGTCTTGTTTTGGTGGTGTCCCTGCGTTCCTGTTTTATTTTGGTATTTCTGTCTTGTTCCTCCCCATATCCTGTCAAGTTTCCCTCCTGTTTGATTACTCCTAATGTGTTACACCTGTCCCTCGTTGCCTACCCTGTCTAGTGTGTGTGTATTTAACTCTCTGTGTTTCTTTGTTCCCTGTCTGAGCATTGTACCTGTTGGTGAGTCTGTCCCTGTATGTTTCCTGTGTTCCATGTGCCTTGACTTGTTGCCTTTTTTGCACAAACTTCTAGTTTAAATCGTATATTATAATAATTGTACATTTGATTCACAACTTTTACATTTGGTTTGATTTGAAGGTCCTCTCCATGCTCGTCAGCTACTATCATGACGACTTCAGGAAGGTGATGGTGGAGCATTTGGGGTCCCTGGAGGTCGTAAAAGTGAACGCCGCTGCCTTGGAGAAGGTGCTTCGCGACTTCTTTGCGCAAAACAAAATACCATGGAAACATCTTGTTAGCATGCTTATGGACTCATGTGCGGTCATGAGGGGCAGCAAGACTGGCCTTGAAAAAAGGATCCTGCAGCACTGTCCAACCATGCTTGATATTGATGGCGACTCCTGTCACCACATACACAACGCAGCAAAAAAGTTTACAGAGCCCTTTGACTACTACCTTGAGCAGCTGTTCAATGATCTGCAGACGGACCATCAGTGGTCTCCTGATCAGGTAAAAAGAAATGTAAAGTTTTTAATTTATTTATTCATCAGATAACTGATTTTATTTATTTTTTATACAAATCTATCTATTTAATAAGTTCTCTTTTTATCAGGTGATGTACCTCAAGGAGGTATGTCAAATTCTGAACATCCCTGCCTCCAACCCTCAGAGGGGCTTTGTATCACATCGTTGGCTCTCTGCATATGATGCTTGCATGGCAACCTACGCAATGCTGCCAGCATACAAGGTTCTCTATTTTGGATTTCTGTCTGCAGAAGACAAGGACCTTTACAAAGAACCTCTGGAAAGTATATACACAAAGTACACTGTCAATCCTACTGCAAGGGCCAGAATTAAAACCCTACATGAGGACCTCAGCCGAAAAGGTGAATTCTACTTTAAGAATTGAGTCATCTACATCATGGTTAGCTTTAACTTATTGCCACTCAAATTAATGATTCTCTTTTCACAGGCATGACACAGCAAGGGAAAGACAGGAAGAAAAGGGTCTGTCGAAAGGTGTGGCATGAGGAGACTACAACGCTACTGCAGCTCAGCGTTTACATGGGTGTATTGGCTATCCTGAAGGAATATGTTATGGTTTTCCAGGTAGGTGTATACTTTTGTTACAGATTACTGAAACTGTGTAACCAATTATGTTTCTTCCATTTAACAACAGTTTGTTTTACCTACACAGGGTAGCCAGACATTGGTGCACAAACTGCATGACAAGCAGTTTGAGCTGTTCCTGGCTTTTTTGGCTTGCTTCATAAAAGGGGAACACATAACTCAAATGTCTCCCAGGGCTCTGGGAGAGATGGTTCTGGAGGAGAACATGCTGCTGCCTACCAGGGAGTTCTATGTTGGACAGGAAGCAGACGCATTCAGGACCAGGAATCCCAATCATGCGGTTAGTACCCTGCACTATAAAAACAATTGGTACTTCACTTTTTATCCTGATAGTTTTTTTTTGTTGATGTATAGTAATTGTTTTGTGGTGTACTATGTTTCAGCTGCTAGAACCATTCCTCAAACAAGTGAGAACAGCCTACACCACCACTGCTGTCTACATGCAGAAAAAACTTCCATTGTCCAGCCGGACACTGATTGCCCTGTCTTCTCTGGACCCACTTCTAAGAGGCCACTCACAGGCAACCATCCAGCTAAAGAGGTTGGGTGGAATGCTAGACCACCTTTTACCAGCTGTCAATGACATCCACAAGGAAATCCTTCTGTACAACATCGATCTTAACATGCCCACGTTCAAGGAGGGAGACAGCATGGTGGAGTGGTGGGGTCATATCTTTGACAACGGACCTAAGTACCCAGCCCTTAGTGCAATGGTAAAATGTGCCCTCTCCATCTTTCATGGACCCAGAGTGGAATCATCTTTCAGCCTGATGAATGAAATCCTTGACCCCAGAAGTGGAAACATGAAAATATCAACATTCGGTGCCATCCAAACAGTCAAGTATACCCTCCAGTCCAGGGAGAAGACGGCTGTGGAGCTGTTCAAAAGGGAGGATGTGAGGTACGGGGAGGTGGACCGCACACTCTGTAAGAACATCCGGTCTGCAGGAAGCACTGACAAACTCCAGAGACGGCAGAATATGCTAGAAAAGCAAAGGCAGCAGATTGAGTATGGCTCCCAAGCATCAGGAAGTGCTTCCTTGAGCAAAAGGCAGAAGGCTGAGGAAGAGAAGAGAGCAAGACTGAGGCATGCTGCAAAACAGCGAAAGCGGGCCCTTGAGACACTGGTCCAGGCCAAGAAGAAAAAGAAATAGAAAAAATAGCATACTCCTATTGCCCTGTCCTCCCACCTCATGTTATTCATCTTGCAGAGTATTAACTTTGTAATAAGTTATGTATCTTGCACATAATAAATGAATACTTTGTTCGTAATTGAGCGCAATCCTGTAATTTTTTAACTTGTGACTAACCCTAATACAAAATGTGGATTTTGTAGCTTATATTTCAAAAAGAAACTCCCCGGAGTATAACCTTGGAACCCCCTAGTGGGTCTGTGATTTTCTCAGCGCACGCATCACTCACCTTTTTCACCCCGAGGCAGTTTGCATGCCTGCCGTTGGGTGAGAAAAGGACGGCCTTAAAGGAGAAGGTTTTTATGTTGAACTTTTTGTGGACTTTGTGTTTTTGGGATCTGCTGAAGCAAATAAAGTGCCATCCTCTTGAGAAACCAGTGTTGGAGTTGTCCTTCCCGCCCTGTTGCACTGCCTCACTATTGCCTGCCCTGGTCGGCTAGTCTCATGACGCCACAATTCTTAAAATTGGAGTCGGATAATAACGAAGTCATTTTCTCCTTGAACATCTAACCAGATTTCAAGTGGTGTCTCCCGTGCCGTTGACTAACACAAGCGTCTCCGGCCTACGATTCACCACCTACCCCGCCCATATGACTTGAGGCTGGCGTGTTCATGATAAACTCACATCCTTGTTCCTTGAAGCTCTCTTTCTCCATCGCTTCCAATGCCTCAGCGAACTGGTCGCATCGTTATTGCCGTATTGATCCACGGATAGCAATAGCAGCACGCAGTGCATTAATGAAAGAGTCAGTTGACAGATCGTCAAGCATCTCAATATGCACTGCTCTAGAAGACATGCAAGTAAGCAGTAGCCCGTAGCGCTTTAACTCCTTTCTTCCTTCTTAAATGTAGAATGGTCCAAAACAATCCATCCCACAGTAGGTAAAAGAAGGTGCCTCTTCAGTGCGTTCAACTGGGAGTTCTGCCATCTTCTGCTGTTCCGTTGGTCTTCTTGCCTTTCTACACCTTGTGCATCTGTAAATATGTGAGGACACTGCTTTGCTGCATCCTAGGATCCATATGCCATTGGCCCGAAGCTCGTTCATTGTCATTGCCCGTCCTTGATGATACGCTTTCTCATGGTAGTGTTTTATGAGCAGTGATGACACGTGCTCATCCCGTGGAAGAATTGCAGGATGCTTAACATGGGGATGGAGGGCTGCATGAGTCAAACGTCCTCCTACTCTGAGAATGCCTTGCTCGTCCAAGAATGGACTTAGTTTTTGCAACTTGTTCTTTTCCTTGATCTGATTCCCACCGCTACGTCTCAGACACTTGAAGAAGGCTGGCTTCTTGGACCATCTTTATGATGCTCAATTCTGCTTCTCTCCTTTCATGCAAAGTAGAGGAATCACTTGAATGTTGCTGAAGGCCTTTGACTTGCTTTGCTCTGCGCTTGAGCCTCGCTATGGCCCTCACCAGTCTTGACCATTCCGAAAACTTATCCAGGAGCGACCTTTCCTCCTTGACCTTGGTGTCATGCACAAATGCCTGTTTGAGCTCAGGATCAGCACTTAGGACTTAATGTCGTAATGTCCTCGCATGGAAGCTCTTCCTGCCACAAGAAGGCTGGTCCTGTGAACCAGTTGGATGCCTTTAGCTTCAGTTCTGCATGGTTTCTCTTCAACTTCCTTTCAAGGCATTTAAGACGATGCACGGCACACAGCTTGTTGTTGGGTAAGTTGGGTCTTTCTTGTTTGAAGGGTAGCGGCATTTCATAGTGACCATCACTCTTAAGCCTAATGCCATTCTTCATCTTAACCAGGAATCCAAGATCCTCTTGGGATATTTGACCATCTTCCGTTGCCCTCTCACTGAAGTCCGATTCAAGAATGTTCATTATTTCTGAAGGTGAGGCTAGTTCCTTAATCTGTGTTCTATGAACATAGTGCACTTCGCATGTAAGATCAGACCAGGGCTGTAAACCTGGAGTCACTCGCTTCACAAGTACATGATGACTTACTCCGATCAAATCTCCATAGTCGATGTGAGGGTTGCCGTAACCAATCACACTCCAGCCTAAGTCTGTTTTTAGTGCGAAAGGTTGATGTTCTTCGCCGGACAACACTTGTCTTGGAACAAGAGCCTGAGGGCAGTTGTAACCAGTGCTGTAGTGGAGGGTAAACGCACGTAAACGCCGTTTACGCACCTCTGGAATTTTGGAAATAGCTTTTACGCACCTCTAAATAGCGTTTACCCACCTCTAAGTGGCGTTTACGCACCTCAAAGTTCCCTGCGCCTTGTATTCTTCCGTTGGAATAATCAGAAATAAACTTGGTGTAATTTTAAAACAGCTAAAACTAAGTTTCCTATTGTTGAACATACACGCTGTAGTCTGAATAATTGTTTTCACGTGACGTCACGCTCCAATGGACACGCCCCCCTGGAGGGCAAAAAAGACTTTCCGCTGCCCGCCACCCATTATAAAGTCATACATTTACGTTGAGTCTGCTGCTTTTGTTTAGGCATAATGCCAGATAGTTGTTGTGCTATCGGATGCACTAATTGCAGAGGAGACAAGCCTGGACTGTGTTCCTACAGAATTCCGTCCGATAAAGAAAATATAGAGGATTAGAAGATTGTGGATTTGTGCCATTAAACGTAACGCTACCTCTGTCTCCGGGGAGGGCATACAGGCAGCCGTCCAAATATACACGTATTCGCAGCGAACACGTCATCAAAGCTTTTTTACTTTCATGATGACAGGTGAGGCTCTGCCTCCCCTGACCGCACGTCCTGCTCTCGCATAGAAAACGTGAGTGGGGAGCAAAGCTGTTGCTTAACTGAATAGGCCTATATGCTTAATCAATTATTTGAAGTCATGAAAGGTGTAGAGTAGCCTGTAAGAGAAATAGACTGTAAACATAGATTATTTGAAAACAAGTCAGTTCTCAATGTGAAAAAAAACCATGCTGTATAGGCTATTTATGATGACATAGGTAGTACATGAGTGTTCCTTTAACTTATGTTTTGAGTGTAATTGACAGGCTGCTTAACTGGTGTTCTCAGCCCCACAACTCTTAAATTCAACATATTTTTTTTTAAAATAAACTACAAACTACTAACACATTTATTCATTGTCATTGATTGTATATGACTTTTACTGATAATAGAATCAGAATCAGAATCAGAAAGGGATTTATTGGCCATGAAAGTTTGCACAGTCAAGGAATTTGCTTTGGCAGGAAGGTGCATACAATAAACATATAGTATCCTTAAATTTAAATATGTGGACTGTCTATACTAAATATCTATACTATATAACTATACTATCTATACTAAAGTGGAATTATATTTAAAATAAAATATACAATAAAATACAAGTTGCCTAATTTACAATATAAAAATACAAAAAATACAAATATGACAAAAAATACAAATGTACAAGATGCAGTAGTGTAGTGCAGAATATTAGAGTCATTAAAGTAAAGTCAATAGTCAGTGTGAACCCTTGGCCTTGTTGAAGAGGCCAACAGCAGAAGGGAAGAAACTGTTTTTGTGTCGAGAGGTGTTGGTCCTGATGGACCGCAGCCTTCTGCCGGAGGGGAGTGACTGAAACAGGGAGTGTCCAGGGTGGGAGGAGTCGGCCACAATCTTCCTCGCTCGCCTGAGGGTCCTCGAGGTGTTTAGGTCCTCGAGGGTAGGCAGATTGCAGCCAATCACCTTCTCCGCAGTGCGGATGATACGCTGCAGTCTGCTCTTGTCCTTGGCAGTGGCAGCAGCATACCAGATGGTGATGGAGGAGGTGAGGATGGACTCAATGATGGCTGTGTAGAAGTGCACCATCATTGTCTTTGGCAGGTTGAATTTCTTCAGCTGCCGCAGGAAGTACATCCTCTGTTGTGCTTTCTTTGTGAGGGAGCTGATGTTCAGTTCCCACTTGAGGTCCTGGGAGAGGATAGTGCCCAGGAAGCGGAAGGACTCCACAGTGTTGACTGGGGAGTCACCCAGGGTGATGGGGGTGAGTGGGGCTGTATTCTTCCTGAAGTCCACAACCATCTCCACTGTCTTAAGAGCATTGAGCTCTAGGTTGTTCTGGCTGCACCAGGTCACCAGGTTGGCCGCTTCCCACCTATAATCAGACTCGTCTCCACCAGAGATGAGCCCAATAAGGGTGGTGTCATCCGCAAACTTCAGGAGTTTGACGGATGGATGACTGGAGGTGCAACTGTTCGTGTACAGGGAGAAGAGCAGAGGAGAAAGGACGCAGCCCTGAGGAGATCCGGTGCTGATGGACCGGGAGTCAGAGACTTGTGTTCCCAGTTTAACGCACTGCTTCCTGTCAGACAGGAAGTCTGTGATCCACCAGCAGGTGGAATCAGGCACGTTCAGCTGGGAGAGCTTGTCCTGAAGCAGGGCGGGGATGATGGTGTTGAAGGCAGAGCTGAAGTCCACAAACAGGATCCTGGCGTAGGATGCTGGGGAGTCCAGGTGCTGTAGGGTGAAGTGGAGGGCCATGTTAACTGCATCGTCCACAGACCTGTTGGCTCTGTAGGCAAACTGCATGGGGTCCAGAAGGGGGTCTGTGATTGATTTGAGGTGTGCCAGCACTAGGCGCTCAAAAGACTTCATTACCACAGAGGTCAGGGCGACAGGTCTGTAGTCATTATGTCCAGTTGGCCTGGGCTTTTTGGGCACAGGGATGATGGTGGAGGCCTTGAGACAGGCTGGCACATGGCATGTCTCCAGGGAGGTGTTAAAGATGTAGGTGAACACCGGAGACAGCTGGTCAGCACAGTTCTTAAGGGTGGCAGGGGAGACAGCGTCCGGCCCAGCTGCTTTGCGTGGGTTCTGCCTCTTGAAAAGTCTGTTTACTTCACCTTCCTGAATGGAGAGTGACGTCACAGAGTTGGTGGGAAGGGGGGGGGAGGGAAGGGATAGTTCAGGGGATTCCAATTGTCTTTCAAAGCGACAGTAGAACTCGTTCAGGTCGTTGGCCAGGCGTGAGTCGTTAGTGGAGTGGGGGGCTCTAGGGCTTGTAGTTGGTGATCTGCCTGAGCCCTCTCCAGACAGAAGCAGAGTCGTTAGCAGAGAACTGACGCTTCAGCCTCTCTGAGTACAGTCGTTTAGCCTCCCTCACAGCCTTGCTAAACCTGTTCTTCGACTCCTTGAAACTGTCCTTGTCCCCACTCCTAAAAGCGTCCTCTTTGTCCAGCCTCAGCCTTCTGAGTTTAGCTGTAAACCAGGGTTTGTCGTTGTTGTAGCTCACCCTGGTGCGTGTTGGTATACAGCAGTCCTCACAGAAGCTGATGTATGACGTCACAGCCTCTGTGAGCTCATCCAAACTATTGGAGGCAGTCATGAACATATCCCAGTCAGTGCAGTCCAAGCACGCCCGCAGATCCTCCATAGCCTCACTGGTCCACTGTTTCGATGTCCTCACAACAGGCTTACAGCGCTTTAGCTTCTGCCTGTATGCAGGAATCAGGTGGACCATGACGTGGTCTGAGTGACCCAGTGCTGCACGGGGGACCGCATGGTATGCTTTACTGATTGTAGAGTAGCAGTGATCCAAAGTGTTCCCTTCTCTGGTAGGACATTTGATGAATTGTCTGTACTTGGGGAGTTCTTGAGTGAGATTGCCTTTGTTAAAGTCGCCTAGCACAATAACCAAGGAATCCGGATTTTCATGCTCCACACACAATATCTGGCTAGCGAGCACACGTTGAGCCTCATTGGCGCTAGCCTGAGGCGGCATGTAAACGCCGACCAGTATGAATGAAGCAAACTCACGTGGCGAGTAAAAAGGTTTACAGTTTATAAAAAATGATTCCAGATCAGGAGAACAGTGCTGCAGGATCACTGTCACATCTTCACACCAGCCACTGTTAATAAAAAAACAGATACCACCGCCCTTCGTTTTGCCAGAGAGCAGGGAGTCACGATCCGCTCTCAGCAGTTTGAAACCTGCTAGCTGTAGCGCAGAGTCCGGGATCAGTTCACTCAGCCATGTCTCCGTGAAGCACAAAACGGAAGATGAATGAAAGTCTCTGTTTTTCCACCCCAGTAGCTGAAGTTCGTCCAGTTTGTTGCTCAGCGAACGCACGTTGGAGAGAAATATCCCCGGTAACGCTGTGCGTGTTCCGCGCCTGCGGAGACGCACCAGGGCTCCGGCACGTTTACCTCTTCTACGACGCTTCGCTGCTAGCACAAAGCCGAGGGTGGCCTTGACTATAATTCCCACTAATTCTGCCGCTGGAAGCAGAAAAGTGGGAAATAAATCCGCAGGAGTTGTAGACCTAAAGTTTAGCAATGTTTCTCTTGTTAGAGAACCCCGGATATTTTGGCAGAACACTGAATTAACAGACAAAACAAGACAAAACACAGCGCACCGAACCACCGAGGCAGCCATCGTCGGCGCCATCTTGGATCTACTCTAATATATTGCAATATAGCCAGGATACCCTTACAGAGTCGCGACGCTTTGTGTTGCGTTGCTTCGCATCGCGTTGCATCACGTCGAGGTCTGTATGATCACAAAATTCAGAGTTTACCCACCTCAAATTTTACCACTACAGCACTGGTTGTAACCGATCAGCAAGCCAACATCACAACTTTGCAGAGGGGCAATCTCACCTGAGATGTGCTCCAGGTGCAGCCATGCCTTTGCAGGGTTCGGAGTGGGAATATGAGCTCTATTCGCAGGAATGAATTCTCTTGAGTAAGTCTCCGGCAGGGGTATTGCTTTGATGGAGTAGAACCCTCTTACTTGCAGGGCTGTCAGTTTCTGACAGGACACTCTGGCATCCCTTGAATACATTGTTAAAAACTTTAGTTGAACTGGCACACTCTTAGTGTTAAGAGCTTCTGCTGTTTCTTTCAAGACGAATGTTCTATCGCTTTGTGTGTCAAGAAGTGCATACATAAGTACTTCGTGCTCTGGTTCACTGATGGTTGACACCCACACCGGTATGATCGTTGAAGTGTGCATGCCCTTAATATCTTGCATAACTCTGTTGGATGTTGCCCCACTCGACACACTAAATACTTGAACCTGAGCGCTCTCCATCCTCTCTTCTATGGAGTTGTCGCTGTTGACAGATCTGTTGAAGCTTGTGGATGCCCGTGCATCTTTAGTGCGATTTTCATGAAGGCATGCTGGATGGTGTTTTCTACACCTGTCACAAATCTTTCGTTGTCCACATTCCCTTGAGCGGTGCCCAGGTTTCAGGCATCCAAAGCATAACTTGCTCTCTTGTATAAACTTATGTCGCTCAAGTACTTCTTTCTACATAAATTTGTGGCAAGTATCCAGACTGTGGTTGACTCTTTCACAGAAAACGCAGCTTGGTGGCACATATCTTTCATCTGAACTCGTCGCTAACACCTTTCTGCTGGGACTTCTGTTCCTTTGGGCATTGATCTTGTCATTTTCATTTGGTTTAAGGGCATGCAAGGATGTAATTGGATTACATGAGATTCTGGCTTCGCGTGTGAGGAATGTCACAAACTGACTCAAACTTGGGAATGTTTGACTTTGTTCTTCCACTTCCATAACCTTCCTGTTCCACCTCGAGGTCAACCAATCTGGAATTTTGATGAGTCATTTTTGATTTTCATTGCAGTCATTCAGCACAGCAAGCCCTTTGATCTGAGACATGGAGACAAGGAAGTCAACAAATTCCTGTAATTCCAGACTGCTTTTGGGATTGATCTTGGGCCACGCATTGAGTCGGTCTCTGAAGGCCTTGGCAATAAGAAATGGATTTCCATATCTTTCTTCTAAAATTCTCCATGCAGAAACGTATGCCGTCTCAGTGCCCAGCAGAAAGTAGGGCTGGGCTTTCACTTTGTGCATATGCTTGTTCTCGTGCCTTTGCAGCATTTAGTTTCTTGAGTACCTCCAATCGATTTATCTTTCTGCGCTTGGTCTCTAGACTTCTCTAGACGTCTCTAGACTTCTCTCTGCATTTTCAACTTCCTGCCTGACACGCAACTGTGCAGCGGCAGCCTCTTGCTCAGCAAGCTGCTTCTTTTCTTCAGCTTCAAGTCTTTGAAGTTCTCTGAGCTGTTGCTCTTGTTCTATTAGGATCTCTAGAGTAGCTTAATTAGCAGCTACTTCAGCAGCTGCATCTTGTCTCTTAACTAAAGACAGACTTGAGTGTCTTGAGCTGGATACTGAGCTACTTTGCACCTTTGAGCGGTTAGACCTTACGCTCTGTGTGCCATGCCCCAACAAATTCAAACTCTGATTTTCCACAATCTTCTTCGTTATTTCCCATGGTCTCCACAATTTCCTTTGACCTTGCTTCACAGAAGTCTACCCTGCGACGAATGTCTGGATGCGGTGTGCAGACACACCGCATGTCTTCGTTAATGAGATGCAGGTCCATGGAGGCTTTCTTCATCTTGGCGGCGTGCGCCTGCAGCAGGACAATTGAACAATAAGTATCAAAGGCTAATGTGGCATAGTTTGTTTTTCTTTACTTGGATATGGGTTTAAATCTATCCTTATTCAAAAGGTATAACTCTGTAGTACCTTTATTTATTTTAGTCATTAGTCTTAGTCTATTTGCAATTTTAAGTTGCTGATTCCTT
Organism: Mallotus villosus; assembly: GCA_903064625.1. Classification (NCBI taxonomy): domain Eukaryota; kingdom Metazoa; phylum Chordata; class Actinopteri; order Osmeriformes; family Salangidae; genus Mallotus; species Mallotus villosus. The sequence continues at coordinate 177,986 of CAEFZP010005304.1, forward strand.
TCGGTAATTAATAGTAGCCTAATAACATAGTTGTTCAACTCTAGAAATATCTCTGAATATCTGAGTCTCTTACACACAAACAAGCCACCTCAACCATATGACAATATGCAAACTGAGAACGTGGAAAATACAGAAAGGCAACCATTTTAAATTGTCTCTTAACTGTAGCCTAATGCTTCTTAAAGGGGTGATTGACTGGGTTTTTTGAGTATTTTACACTGTTCCCTAAGGTCTCCGAATATGGTATGTAACATTGGTTTGGCTGAAAATGGACCGGGTGCTGTTCTATGCCCTCTTTTACATCCAGCATTTTTTTCCCGGGAAAAAACGCTAGCTTTTTCCCTTATATCATCGGTATTTAGATGAGATGTGCGCTGATTGGTTGGTTTACAACGAGCAAAGCTGCGGAGCAAAGACGGCCAACAGCACTCACTGAAACAAGAAGGTGGCGACTTGAAATAAAAACGTACAAATACGTCTATTGTGTCTACACAACACTGTTTTCAACAGATTGACTAGATATAATTTGAAATGATTACGGTAGTTTCCACGTCTGTTGTCGAAGCAAACAGAATAGCCTTAAGTGGGTAACGTTAGCACTAGCGTTACAGTTTAGCAAACAAACTATCGTGATTCAACACAGCTTCAGTTAGCTCTAGCTATCTTGCTGAAAAATAGATCTGGACAAACATGCATCTGAATTGTAGATTTACATAACCACACAGGGTTATTTATTTGAATGAAACATAGTCAGGAACATGAAATAACGTAAGTCCCATTGCCAATAAACTAGGCTAAATCATAACACATCATGCTCTTGCGTTAGCAAGCTAAACTAGTTTACATGCCTAGGTGTTTTCGCTATCTAGCTGTTCTTACATTCCTTGCAAATCACAGATGAAATGCAGAGTCTAGTTAACATTGACCATACGGGTATGGCTGATGTTTGTTTATACCGTAGCATAGAAGATCTCTGTGCAGTTGCGCGAACCATTTCACCAAGGACTGTTTTAAAAACCTGGGACAATGTGCAGCAGGATTTCCTATGAAGCTGTTGCTGAAAAGAGGTGCGTTCCGACCTTAGTTATGTTTATCACAACCGCAGTATGATTTTGTCGGTAACAGTTATTAGCAATGCTAACGTATCCTGTATCTAGCACAGCCTTTCTCCAGTTATTTCGAATAGATAATCTAGACAGGCGTCAGCAAAAGGCTACACTGCTTTCGTTTTCTGGCAATTTTTTGGGAAGCTTCCCTTCTAATGCCGACTACAGCTAGTCTAGCTAGTCATTTGCTAAGTAAGGTATGTTGATGTGTGTAGAAACGTAGCGTCGCTACCTCGGACTGGGCAAGAACACCAGTGAGTGGGCTGGTCTGGATGTACATTTTGGGGTGTGAGGAATGTTTATTTTAACGATTAAAAACAGATGCATCATAGACCGCCGTAGTATGTGTTGCCCGGGCAACAGAGGCTAATGGCATTATGCTAATGCTTCAGTGAAATAGTAGACTACTGTTTCCGAAATAATATCAGCTTTTATTATATGGCAACGACGGTACGAGCCTTCTGATTGGCTAATGGGTAGTCATGCCAGACCCGTATTGACCAGCGGTCCAATAAGTATTGTTATTGCCCTCCTCTGACGTCATCTTCAAAATGAGCGATATCGAAGTCAACTGAGTTTTACTATTCAGACGATACTGAAGACATCAACAGCGACAAAGAAATTGTTAACTTTCTAAAAGAGTCATTATTTGTGTTGGAATTAAAGACATTTTAACAGAACCGTACTGTCCGCTTTCTATCAAAACTTCAACTATCAACTTACTAACCTCGACTGTTCGGTCATGCCGGGAAATATCAAACCTCGACTTTACCGTATCAACCTCGCTATCGCTCGGTAAAGTCTCAGTTTGATATTTCCCGGCATGACCTCACTCTCGGTTAGTTAGTAGTTAATATTGTACATTACACTTCACAATTGTGTTTCATATCACAAAGTAAAATGAGTAAATAGTTATCACCCTGGCCTATTTGCTTGTGGTGTTTCTGCAGCTGCAGCTACATACACATCACACATTACATAGCAAATGTGCCGGGAAATTGATTGAATTGCTGGGTCTTTAGAGGACGCATCACAGTGAGCAACTTGATGTCAAAAAATGACTACAACAGTGTCAGAGCTACTATTAATGTGTAAATCTGTGACGGCAGAGTATGCAGCCAAGCTCTCTTGTTATACTCGGTCAAGGGCATCAGACTCAGATATATTATTAGGTTCTATCTGCTCAGCTAATTCTAATTGTTTGCACAATTTGAGGGAGCGACATGATCTGTGATGCGTCAAAGACCCGGCAATTCAGTTAATTTCCAGGCACATTTGCAATGTAATGTGTGATGTGTATGTAATGATGTGCACACCGCCCCCTACCGAACAAGATGGGTAGCTCGGTCAGCAGGGAGCTGAAAAAGAGCGGCTACTGACGTCACTCTCAGAATGCTTTTTCGTTGTCGAATTATGGGCAGTTCTTTGCAGGTAGAACACGAAAACGCAAAAGCATTCTGAGCGGCACAGCAGATTTTCATTATGGTATAAAATGTGCAGTGTTGAAGAAGAAAATGCAAATGCAAATAGGATGATTGATTAGTAATTTCATTCATGAGTCAAATAATGCAGCCACATTCTTAAAATGAAAAAGCATTTCTGTAAATGCATTTGAATTTTCACATTTTACATTTCATATTGAATTTTGGTATCTATTTGCTGGGGCATATTTCGAAAATTACATCTCAAATGCCTATTGCTTTTTCATTTGAATTAAGTGAAAGATTTTATTTTATTTATTTATTAGTTTATTTGACAGGGACAATGCAGTTAAACATAGCAGTGGGCAGTGTTGAAGAATAAAATGCAAATGCAAATAGGATGATTGCATCCTAATTTCATTTATTGGTCAAATAATGCAGCCACATTCTTAAAATGAAAAAGCATTTCGGCAAATGCATTTTAATTTTGGTCACGATTTGCTTCCATAGCCTGCAGCCAATGGCAATGGTCGCTGGCGCTGCATGAAGTATTTTTCGCTATGTCTTCGCTTCCATTGACATATGCTCGCTACACCTCACAGCTGGCTAGTAGGCCTAATCCTATTCTCACTGGATGAGACAGTATTTAAGTGCACCAACAAAGACGACCCACCACGTTGGGATGAATGTGACGACGATGTTGATGTAAGTAGCCTAATGTCAAAATTCTAAAACGTATTAGAATCTAGCAAGTGTTGGTGTGTTGGTTGGTTTATAACTAGTGTAGGTGGTGAATCGTACAGGCCTAAAACGCGTGTGTTCGTCAACGGCGCGGGAGACACCACTGTAAATCTGGTTAGAATGTTCAGGGATATAATGACTCGTTAATATCTGACTCCAATTTTAAGAATGTGCACAAGTACGTTACCTGTAACCCTGAGCGCCAAACAGTTAATGACATGAAACTCTGACGTAGGTAAACATCGTCTGCTGGATCAGAGAATCGACCCTAAAGTATGCGTGTTCACTAAACGGCCGTTTATCTCTGCTATAATATGGAATTAACCAAGGACCTAGCATGTAAATCGACACTGTAAAGTGACTCAGAGGCCTTAAATTAAAACGTACGCCAAGAGTCCCTGTTTATAAGTAGTTAATAGCCGTACACAGTAAATTCCTCAGTGTAAAATATGCAGAGTCAAAGTACATGTACTCTTTCAGAGTTATTTCAACAACAGCTTGAGTAATATGTCCCCAAGTGGTGAAAATGTTCATAGTTAAACTAGTGGAGTAAGAAGCACTTTGGAAAGCCCCGCCCAGCCGCCTTCTTCCAACGAATCAACATTTCCACGGGGCCATCATTCTAACGTTCATCGAGTGACTGCGAGAGACTGAGGTAAGTTTTTCACAATTCAACCAATTATTTGGCATTTCGACAGAGGCATCATTTTAGAATAACTTTACATTGCTGTTCACCATACACTCCAGCTGTTTCTTTATCTTAAAATACCGTATTTCAAAGGCTTAGACTCAGTTAGCCGAGTGGATGGCTAGCTCAAAATGTGCGAGCAACATAGCTAGAGATAGCTAGCTAGCTAGCTCTACGTTCTAATGTACTGAACTACTGTAGTAACAAAGCTAGCTAAAGTCAGACGTGTCAATGGCAACAAGAGGTAATGTTAAAGTTTTCTTTCATATAATGTGGGGGTGTTAAGTGTCGTATTCTTCGTAACGTTTATAGATTCCAGCTTCCTTAACTAGATTCCTTAACTAGCTAGCTTGGCTACTAGCGTCAATTGAGCGATATCGAAGTCAACTGAGTTTTACTATTCAGACGATACTGAAGACATCAACAGCGACGAAGAAATTGTTAACTTTCTAAAAGAGTCATTATTTGTGTTGGAATTAAAGACATTTTAGCAGAACCGTACTGTCCGCTTTCTATCAAAACTTCAACTATCAACTTACTAACCTCGACTGTTCGGTCATGCCGGGAAATATCAAACCTCGACTTTACCGTATCAAATCGCTCAATGTCCAATTCCGACCGCCGAAAGCTCCTATTGTCCAAACCCGACCAGGCAGTATCTGGTCTTTTTTCCAGAATTTTTTTCCGCGATCACCAGTAAAGTGTACGTAATATTATTTTATGCATATCAAACAATCTACGTGTTAAATTTCATGAACATACATGGACGTTTACATGTCTAAATACTATAGGAAAGTTACTTTGATGAGAGAAAGCCGAAAGACCACTCGGGCGACGCATGGGCGACGATCTGTACTCTGAAAAATGTTGCAGTATTGTCATCGTACTGCTACTATGGGTTAGCATATGAGTTTATTTCAACGCTAGCATAGCACTACTTTGTCTAGCCAATGGAAATACACCATAATTTCTGACGATCTGTAGTCGAGGGGAGAAAGGGAGGGGGGCAGATAAACATGGTGCCACACATGGTAGGCTATCACACCATGTGTGTGGGTTAACGAGGAGCTGGATAACGAGGATCATTGTAAATCTTAGCCTATGTTTCTAGATTAATGTTGTATTTTCGTTTAGTCTGTTTAGTATTTAAATAAATGTTCACATTTTTAAAGATTTGCACAAGTTGTCTTTTGCTAACCGTCCTGTTATCTTTGACCCCATTCAATGTTTAACGTCTCTAAATATATGATTGACTTTTGCTTCATATTTCATGACTTCCTAATAAGATATCTTATTTTGAAGGACATAACTACGTTCCCGGATATGTTGACAGCATTGATGGTCAGTTTGGTGACCCTGGATCAAGTTAATATCCCTGAAAAAACAGCAGCGACGAGTGTTGACTACAACGATTTAAGTGTGGTCGGGTTTGGACAAGGGTAGCGCACGGCTAACTTACCGGGGCCAGCGTCCTTTTGCCGGCTCTAGTAAAGGCAAAGCTAACTCTAAAATTAAAAAAATATTTGTCTCGAAAGGTAATAAGTTAAGGCATAACTTGATATAATTAAATCAGCTGAAAACGTGATACGGTCATTTAAATAAATATTTGAAGTGGCATTTTAGCTAAAACCCGGTCGGGATTGGACACAGTGACGTTAGTAGTTATCCCTGCACGTGCAATCCAATTTTTAAGGCGCAATTTTTCTTCAAGACTGTTGGTCGAATTTGTCCTAATCACTTATTGAACCAATTATTTAGCAACAAAGCAGCATTTTGAAAAACCTTATATAGTTGTTCACCATAGTTAACACTTTTTTTAGTATTTTAAAATACCGCATTTCAGAGGGCTGAGGTAACCGAGTTTATCGCTTGCTTAAATGAGCAACAAGCTAGCTAAAAAAGCTAACTAGCTAGTGAGTCAAACTAGACAAGAATTTCCAACAAGTTAAAACGTGATGTTAAATAATATGGAGGGGTAATTGTGTTGTATTCATTATAAAGTCCATAGATTCCAGTAAAATAGTAACTAGACTGCAATTGTGAGGAGCTGGCTAAACTCACTAATTTAAGAAGGATTAGCTCTACCAACTAGAAGATGTACTCTACCTCTAATTAATTAAACTTGCTGGCTGTTTTTGCAAAGCACAATTAGCAGATAATTTGCATGACATTGTTATATATTAAATGTTTTGTTAATTTTAGTAATGAACGTTTGATCTTTTAACTATGAGAAATGATGTGCTGATAATCTCTGCAGGGAGCATGCTGCTTAAAGCAAAACTTGGTGGTGTCCAAAGATTTATTAGAATAGCAGAGCCAAATCTGACTGCGTTTTTGATTGCAGGTAAGAAATGTACATTGTGGAATTGGTAGTATTCCAAATTCAGGAAATATTAGTGAGGAGTACATTCAATTATTGGATATAATTACCTTTCTGTTTACCCAAACCTTTGTGCCTGTTTCCTAGCATTTGCTTAATTCGGTGTCACAGAAGGGGTTAAAGTGTTTGACAGTTCAGGGACTGAGTTGGATGAAGATGTTTTTGAAGAAATAGTAAAGGATCCCTCATATGGGGTGCTAACGATCAAATATGACACAGGTTTGTTTCAGCTAAATGTGTAATCTATATTAGCCTATTTAATGGAAAAGTTGATTCTTTGTCATGTGAACCATCTGTTCATTAGACAGTGTATAATGTTTTTTCTTCATCCTGCTTCTCCAATCATGGTTAGACTCAGTTTCCGCTGTGGACTCTCCTGAGCAGTCACAACCATCGTCGCTCAGCACATCCGACTTACAGGATACTGTCATTGTGTCAGTTAGCCCCTCCAGAAAACGCCAGAGGCTCGATGAAGAAGCTAAGCAAGTAAGAGTTAACAATCAAGTGCAAATTTTCTTCTGACACTTTGAAATCCATTCCCCAAAAAAGAATTTCCAGCATTTAAATTAACTTTGAGTTGCAGTGGATTCTAACATGCTGAACTGTTTTGCATTGTGTTTTAAGTTGGTGGAATCCATTCTTACCGAGAAACCTGGTGGAGAACGCATTATGAATGAATACAATCGAACCAAGTCCTTGGTGGATGAAACCAGAAGGAAGATGGTGAACATGTTGGCAGCTGACATGACAGAGAAGAATGGGTAATTAGCTAATTGTTTTCAGTTGGCCATTGTGTTCTCTGTCAAGCTCTTAGATTAATTTGGAATCTAAATTAAATTCAGGGAATCTGACTGAGAAATCATTTCTTCATTCTTGCAGTACATCACCACCCAGACAGGTAAAAGAAATGTATGCCAACGGAATTGTATATATTATTCCCCTACCTTCGGGGCCCAGTTATACTCTAAGAAAGGCTACGTGAGTTGAACACAGTAATGGTTGTGGTAACGTTAAATGCTATATTGATAGATTTTGAATCCTACCAGAGCATGGTGTCTTTCCCTTTTAAATGTTTTTATGAAGCGTCTGTTTTTGTTATCCTTTCCCCCTCCTAGGAGCATTATTATGATGCTGAGAGTGGCACTGGGTACTTGGCCTGGAGGATTAAAACTATTCAGAGATGCTCTGCTAAAAACACAAGATTATCATTTGAAGGTAACTAATATCGCAAATTTGTTAAATAAATAAATAAATAAAAAGATAAATCGCAAAATCAGTTATTGTCTTTGTTGCACATAATGTTTCTCTAGACAATAATGAACAAAAAATATATTCTAAGTAAGTAAGAATCCAAGTTATTTGTGTTTTTAAATGTACATGGTTGTCGTCCGTATTGAAAATATATTTTCCCATATTGTTTAAGGAAGGAACATCTGGTGGAGAAAAGTCTGGAGGACCAACTGTCAGACGAGTCCCAATTCGTTCCAGATGCTGTCCCGAGTGAAGATGAGTGCAAGGAAGCAATGTCACTGATGAGACATTCAGCTGACGAGGACATCGTGAAGAACAAGATGAAGTTGACATTTGACTATCGCCGCAACATGGTTCTCAACCCCCTGCAGTCAAGCAACATACTGTCTGACTTTCCACGTTTCAAAGACGTCAAAGGCTTGGTAGTATTCTGTCGTTATTTGGACTTTATTTTTTACAGTAGATATGCATTTTAGTGATCCTCAAACAACTACTTACTGTGACTGTGAAATCCTGAAATTGTCAACCCAATCCAGGTTGAACTAGTGTGTTTTCTGCCAAGTGGATAAAACATAATGGTACAGAGTACCGCCGTGACTTCATTGTCTGTACTGAAGTAGCATTTGAGATGCCTGTGTTTTATCAAATCAAAACTGTTGCTTTGAAAGATGACAGTGTATTGCTCTGTGGAAAACTGTTGGAAACTGTGTGTTTTGATGACCATTACCATGCTTTCAAGGTCAGGTTGCATCCGGACCGAGTTCTAAAGGTGTTTAACATAAATGAACTGTTTTACTTCAAACCATTTGATGCTCAAATGACTTATGGAATGAGAGATTATATCCTGTATGTAATTCCATATTGCCATTTTATGCAGACCTGAGGTCAGTGGTTTAAAGGAGTTTGTGTGTTCTCCTTGAAATGCTTTGATACTTTGGCCTGATGAAAATAAAGTTGTTGAATGCATTATTTTGTGGTAACTTGTGATTACTCACTTAAGGTATATTTGACATTGTAACATTGAAACATTAAGTATTTGCAACCTGACATTGAAAATAATAATTGATGTGTAGATTAAACACCAATGTTTACACAAGTGGTGTAAACTTTTATCTCAATGTAGTGTTATTTAGCATAGGAATTTAACTCAAAGAGTTTTTTTGAAGAATGAATTAACACTACTTAGAATAATTATTACACTGTCAAGAGTTATTTAACCTGTAGTGTTAAGTCTAAACAACTCAACACAGTGTAAGCGTGTGTTAGTGTCAAGTCTAAATAACTCAATACGGTGTAAGCAAGTGTTAACATTTTACTAAATTTAGGGTTAATTTAACTCTAAAATAATAACACTTGGAGAAGAGTCAATTTAACACCAATTCCAGTTAGGACCAAATACACTCAGGAAAAGTGTTAAATTGAACTATTTTAGTGTTAGTTTGACACTGCAAATTTTACTGTATCCACCCAGCTAGATCAAGGTTTTCACCGCCGTAGCGTGATAGATACGTTTCAAGGAGAACAAGCAACGTTTAAATGTGCAATAATCGTTTATTATCTAAATAGCAAGATAATCAATACAATGATGATACAATATCATCAAATACAAACATACCTTCAGAGCAATGGTTAAACAAAAGGTATTCACAATGAAGACTAGATGCCTAAATGCACCGGAGCTGTATAGTAAACAAAAACTCAAACATGACAAGACTACGTGCCTAGTGCACGGGAGCTGTATCCGAAACAGAACTCAAAGTATTTGGGAAAAGCTTCTCCCTATATACACCCTAACCTGGATAAAATGGGACACCGCCCATGTGACAGAAAAGTTGTCTGACGCATACAAATTCAAATTGGATCGTTAATCAAGGCTGCAGTAGACTAAGTGGTATCCTTGCTAGACAAGGGAATATGTTAAACACATGTTGGTCTTCTCAAGCCCAAACTCTGTAGACCCTGTAAATGTACATGTTACAGTATCAAAATTATGACTAGAATGTAATACATAAAATAAGAAACAAAATCATATCAAACATGACATTAAAAGCTGTTAAGAACTATATTTACAAGAACACAACTTTTAATGATAATTTCAGAGTCTTCCTCTGTTCATCTTCCTCTTCAATTGTTGAGACCACCTCTCCAGAGGTGTGTCATTAAGCTGTGATTGTCATTTTAGCATTCATGTAAATCAATGACTGTCCCAGACGAGTGTCTGAATGACCAGTGACAAAGGGGCTGCCAAAACAGCCGTACACTAGCATTTCTAAATTGACATAGCTAGATCAATGAAATTTAAATGGATCTTAAACCCATGACACTTTCATTGGCAGAGATATTAACTACTTACTAACCGAGAGTGATTTTATTCATGCCGGGAAATACGTATTGACAGAGCGATAGACCTAACCCTAATAGGGATGGGCGTGGTTAATCGAATATCTGGATATCCTTAAGTAAGTTAGTATTCGAATACCTTTTTTGAATACTTGCGTCGTTTAATTAAATAAAAATAAATAACGTAAAATAGTTGCGTAGTTTTGTAAATTCTTATAGTTGTGACGTTAGAAATTATGAAAACCATCAAAAATGGTAGGCTACGTGACCCTGCGTTCTGTTGCAAGTCTCCTTTCATTTCATTTGGTGTTACAAGAAGCTTAGTGTTCTGGCTAAGCAGTAGCCTACCTCGCAGCAACCTTAGTCTTTTCTACGCCTGCCTGCTCGTAAATCGACTCTGTACTCGCCTCTCCCCTGAGTATATGTTATATATTATTGTATATGCTAATTTTCCTGAATAAAAATACATATGGCTAATGCAGTTGTGGCTTTAAAAGCATTTTTTTTTACCAGTAGCCGTGTAGAGCTAGCGTAATCGGTTATTTATGTTTGCATTGTGTGGTAGCGCACCGTATCCTATAGGATTCCGGTTCCAAGCTAATATCCAAGTTAAAATGCAATATTTTTCGTTTTTATCGAGGATAGACTACCCAATGTGTTTAATTTCGCCCAATGTATTTTTTGTAACTTTTTATTTCACATAATTGGCTCAGCGCTATTCCGCCAATTTAAGAGCCTACGTCTGAAGGCGCAGTGTTTTTTCAAGTTCATAGACTTTTGATGTCATGTTGATTACTTGATCTTTCATTTGTTTTCTTTATTCAACCCTTATTTAATCTAATAGGCCTAGTTTAACAGTCTAAATTATTGCCAGAATGTGTTGTGGTTCATGTGTTTACTGTATACTGCTTTGCGTCATGTCAGGCTAATTAGCTACAACTGAACCGCATTAATAAAAATAGATTATCCGGATATTCAAAAATAATTTCGGATACTATTCGAATAGTGAAATCAGTTCAAATCTCCATCCCTAAACCCTAACCCGCCAAAGTAAAAGTTTGATATTTCCCGGCAAGACCAACGGTAACTTGTTTATTAAATGGCGTGTTTCGCTCCTATCATTTTGCAAATGAAAATAAATGATAATTGTTAATTGAACACATGTCGTTTTGTTCAGCTCTCAAGTCTTCTCAGGACACAATGTGTTTCAGGTGTTATCAATGACTTGCTTTGTGGGATGTTCAATTAAGCTATTTTTAACGTTAGGCTATACCTCACTCATAGAAATGACAGTTAGCTATAGCTACCTTGTCTGAGGAGAAGTTATTCAGAGGAGTTGAAACACTGATGGCTTTTAGTGTGATGGCTAACAATAATGGGATTGTATTTTTTTATTTTATGTGTCAGGACGTTGGGTGTTCCAGCTTATCTGTGAAGCGATTGAGGGTGCTGTGGCAGCAGAGAGGACATGGAGGAGAGGAACAGTGAGAGGCCTCATGAGCCCAGGGAAATTTCCGCAAGACAGAGGAAGACGTGGAAGCGGAAGAGGAAGAATGAGGAACAATGATTTATTCGTCGTTATTTAACAAATAGCCAGTAAACGTGGCGTAATAACATCAGCACAGATCTGTAAAACAATAGGCTAGGCCTATATCTGTATGACAATGATGATCGGGCAGTCGCAACGATCATCGCCCGTGGTGGATTCCAGAGCCGGACAGTAACGGAGTACATTTACTTGAGTACAGTACTTAAGTACAATTTTGAGGGATCTGTACTTTACTCGAGTATCATTCTTGGGGAGTACTCACGACTTTACTCAAGTACATTTGAGAGGCAAATATTTTACTCTTTACTCCGCTACATTTCTATCCATAACCGTGAGTAGCCGTTACTTCAAATATTTTATTTATTTTTAAATCCTCAATTTGTCGTTTTCCTCTTAAACGTGATTGGATTGTGCAGGCACCACTGATTGGGACAGCCAATCAGCAATCACCTTCAGTTTTCCGCCAAAGTCAACTGTCAGATTAGATGAGAGACGTTAACCATGGACGAAACAATGGAAGAAGACGAAGCAGGTCCATCCCGGGAATGTGTTAACCCGTGGCCCCACCTCGCCAGCCTATTTAAATTTTCCGAACAAGTGAATGATAGTTTTCGTTTCAAGTGTTTGCTCTGTTTACCAAAACAGAACTTCATCACCGCCTACAAAAATTAATCCTCCAACTTGCGGAAGCATGTCAAGGTACGTACATTCAACTTCCTTACATTTCTAAGCTAGATTGTAGCTACAGGAAAGTGCACTAAATGATTGTAAAAAGATGTGTGTTTGTTGGTGTGATTCTGCTGTTTCTAATCAAGGCCTTAGTTACATCAAGACACATCAGCCAGAACACGATGAAGGTCTTCGGTCTCCTGGTACCACAGCATCCTCTTCTGATGAAGATGATGACTTCTTCTCCTATGTCAAGCAGACACATTCCCATTTGAGATAAGTAAGCAACTTGATGGATACCTAGCCGCTACAGCTGATGGAGTGAATACACTGGCCCCCTATCCAGCTGTGCGTAACCTCTCACTAAAGCTCAACACAGCCCTGCCAGCTTCAGCAGCGTGTGAAAGGCTTTTTAGCATTGCCGGTTTGCTTTTCACCCCAAGAAGGGGATCAATTCATTCACAGAATTTTGAGAACCAACTTCTCCTCAAGTTGAACAAGGACTTCATGACATTTGCTTGAACTGAAGTACAGTACACACACACACACACACACACACACAATGTCCTGTGGTACTTACACACACACACACCCACATACCCAAATCCTGTGCTACTTCCACACATACACACACACACAAAATATCCTGTGCTACTTCCACACATACACACACACACACACACTAAATGTCCTGGGCTACTTACACACACACCCACACCCACATACCCAAAGTCCTGTGCTACTTACACACAACCACACACACACACACACACACACACACACAAATAATAATACAAATAATAATTATACTAGTGTTTGAAGGACTTAGATTTCTTTGTGTCTATTCCAATAGGCCTATGTAATGCTAGTTTTCAATGACACAAGTCTGTGTTCTAGAAAGAGTGGTCTGGAGTCGCAGAGGTCCGATAATATCAGCTTTAATGCAGCAGTTGGAAATCAACAAGTACAGAGCTCTGGGGTTGTCTACGTTTTCCTACCCGCAACAGTTTGGGCTGGTTCACAAAGTCCAACTGGCTCTCTGTCCCTGCCCAAGGATATATAATACAGTGCAATATTACAAAATGATACAAAGAGGGTTGAGCTTTCTCATGTGTCAGGGAGTTGTTCTTGCTGGCGCGCCCCACGCTTGGGTGCCATCTCAGCCCGGCTTCAAGGTTGCTCCTAAAATGAAGAGATTAAGACACCAAATACAGCCAGTTCCCCCCCCACCCCGAGTGAGACACAATGTTTAAGCCTAAGCAAACTTCAAAGTTCATAAAACATAACTTTAATAAGCACAATATATAATGTTAATAAGCACAATATATTCTTTAAGACATGCATGCTTAGTAGTACGAACATTGTTCCTGTTGCCATATCCACCTGTGCACAGTGCCCGTGATGCATTGGGTGGTTAAGATGCCACACATACTGATAACTTGAACTAGCCTATAGATAATGATAGCCCTTGATAGAATTGGTGGCACACAGATGTCTGGAATTATAGAAGGCGCAGTGCCCGTGATGCAGCTGGTGATGACAGTTCATGTATTGTGGTGTAATGTATTGTACATTCTTTATGTTGTACATTATTTGATTTGAATGACAGCTGTTTGCCTAATTTTCAGCCTAATTAGTTTTCATACCAATCATTTATGTATTACTTTTCATATATCAGTGTACAGTGTTATATAACTATGCCCATGCTGTTCTCATAACTGAAATCATTTACTTAATTACATTGTTTTGGTATTGTTTCTTGGGTAAGTAACATAGTTATTTTTCAGTGAGCAGTACTTGAGAGGTATGTTGAATGCAGTACTGTGCTGTATATCTTTGATATGTGGACACTGTAGCATGAGTAGTCATTGAGTCATGAGTTGCTGTGTTTGAAATGAGTGTCTTTCCCATGTGGTGAGCCAATTATTGTGTCCGATGAGATATAGTGCGAGTAGACACCACGCATTATCCTTTGTCACAACATGTGAAGCCTTGTGTTACGCACTTGTTAGGCAAGTGAGATGTTAAATAAAGCAACATGGTAAAAAGATGAAAATGACTTGATTTTACTTTCAATTCCTTTTACTTTCTCCAAGGTATTAACATAAACATTTTTCATAACTCCATGTAGGACATTTCTATACATAAATGTACGGTAAGCACCGTGGCAGTAGTAATGCAAAATGTACTCTTGTACTCATGATACTCAAGTACTTTTAAAAACAAGTACTTTAGTACTTTAACTTAAGTAGACATCTGACTGTAGTACTTCTACTTGTACTTGAGTAAAATTTAGCAAGGGGTATCTGTACTTTTACTCAAGTAAGGAATCTGTGTACTCTGTCCGCCTCTGGTGGATTCGCCATGCTCCTGAAATAATGACAAATATTTCAGACTGACATTCAAATATCTCAGTGACTGACATTCGAGATGAATTCTAGGATTAGGTTAGGCTACTCAATTAATGGGAAAATTGGCATTTTCCACTCGGCACATTTTTTTTAATGTCTGGTGTTACAGACGTCACTGAAATCTGCAGGCAGTTTTCCAGGTTTTCATTTGTAAGTCTGTTCCTCCCGTATGTCTTTATTGCATTCATTGAGGAGAATGCCAACTCGCATGTGTATGTGGAGGGGAACATTGTTGAGACAAACATCGCCAGTTTCTTTATGGCCCCGTACTCCTCTGAACATGCGATCCAGAAGTCACTCAATGATCCTGCTGATCTGTAGGCGTCTTTGACCAAAGAGGTTGTTTGGAAATCTGTGAGCTCCATCTCAAATTTGGCCTCATCCAAAGACGGCAGTACTGTTTTTGCCTGCGAGGAGAGTTCTTCACTTGGTCGGATTGCAAGAGGGTCACGTACAAAAGCAAGTACGTCTCTTGGAACAGAAAAGTCCTCCCGCCTAGATGCGAAGTTTGCACGTAGTTGCATGATTAACTCAACCATCAGACCGGTCACTCTCCCTGCTGCCTGTGTTTTCAATGTGTTAAAATGCAGTAGCCTGCCAGTTGACATGTCTGAGTCCAACAACTCCAGCTTTGCCGTAAATGATTGGAGTTTTTACTATGTCCAAGGGTGTTTAGATGGCCAAATATATCAGCAAAAAATGCTACATTAGCCATGAACTCGTCGTCCTCTATTAGGACAAGATGATCTGCTGCCCTCTTGCCCGATCTTAGGAACAGCTTCACTTCATCTAGAAGCGCTCCAGCGCTTTCCCCTTACTCAGCCAGCGCAAGTCATTGTGAAGCAGAAGGTCATCGTGGGTGGCCTCCTCTGAGTCAGCCACAAGCTGTCGGAAAAGCCGATGCTGGGTGCTTGATGTACCCCTAATAAAGTTGATGATGCGCATCACTTTGTCCATGATTCCCTTCAACTCACCACCCAGCCTGGCACAGAGGACAATGCAGTCCTTGCATTTGGGGAGCGACCTCCTTCAACCTGCTCACCAAACCTATGTGCTTTCCCACCATAGCAGGGGCTCCATCCAGTAGGTTAACCTTCTCAAAGGACAACGAAAGTCGTTTAAACCGCTCGGACGGTTGAGTGAAAATTATGTCAGCAGTAGTTTGCCCCTCCAGCGGTATAAGAGGCAGCAGGTCTTCCTTAAACTCTTTCCCATCAAAGTATCGAACAAAGACGCACATCTGGGCAACATCTGTGTTGTCAGTACTCTCGTCCACCGCTAAGGAGAAGTAACTAGCTTCATTGAGGTCACTGATAACAGCTCCCTGCACAGCATTTGATAATGTGTCTATGCGGCGGGTAGTGACCCTCGCAGAAAGGGGTATCTGTTTGACAGAGGCAATGACTCCATCCATGGACTTATTGTCAGATAGTTCTTCCAACACAGCAATCATGACATCTTTGAAAAGCTCTGCATCGGTGAAAGGCTTGTTGTGTCGTGCGAGCAACCAAGACGCTTTTAGGGACGCACTTGTGGCTTTTTCTTGGGATACTCTTTGCATAACCCTCTGACAGCGCTTGAATTTTGCGTTTTCGGGCCTCAGACAGGAGCAGATAAGCAACGTTGAAGGAGCCATGCTTCGTTTCGTGATGCCGCTTGACATTGTACCCTTTGCAAACCGCCACAACTTTGTTGCAGATAAGACACATGGGCTTTCCATTTGTGAAACCGGGTAAGATAAAGGCAAAGTTGTCTCTCCATTCCTCTTTGTATACCCTGCTGTCGTTGTCAACTTTCCCCACACAATAAACATTGTAACCAGTGTGCGAAATACAGGGGTGGGGGGGGGTCCAGGGAGGCTCTTACATTTTTTTTCCCCCCCCCAAAAAAGGTCACTAATGGTCATTCAAATGTTTTTAATCTCACCATGTCCAGTATTCAGAATTCAAAACATTTATTCTCAATTTTTTTTGCCAAGCGGAGCCAGCCAGTCCTGTGTAGGCCTACGTATAGTTAGTCAATGGCGAGCAAGCGAAAGCAGAGTATCATTTCACACACTTTGGGTTCACATCCAAAAAGGAGGCACCGAATGACAATGCTGTTGCAGCTAGCACAGTGGGCCCACTCACTACCAGAACAAATTATTCTCTCCCACCCAGTGATTCCCCAGAAGAACAACGTTTAGTTGAGGCCGAGTGCTCCGAAGACGCAGCAGGTGCTGAGGTAACATTAGCTGCTAATGCTGCTAGCACAAGTGACTTGCCGGCTGGTTGGTCAATGAAGCAACTGTCTCCGATAGGCTATACCTGGCATTTACTCAGTTAATT
>CAEFZP010005306.1:0-15701 GCA_903064625.1 Mallotus villosus
TCACTGCGAGGTAAGTTAACGCCTAAGATAAAGTTATTGTACAAAACAATGTACTATGTTCAAACTGTACATGGGGGTATTCCAGGTAGCCGGTTTTGTGAAAACTCTGAGTTGTTTAACCCTGAAAACAGGCAAACTCCGAGGTTTCCGTTCCAGAAAGAGAGGTAACGAAACCTTTTGGTAAGTTGCCATGGTAACTTATGCTGTGAAACTAACCTGCTCGCTAGGTGGTTAGTTCCATGCCATACTCTGAGTTTTACCTATCCCCTCCCACTTTCTGAGTTTGATAGCGTTGGAAGACATGGGATATCGTTTCCTGGTTCAGCCGAGCGATCTCGAACAAAATTAAATTCGCTTAGTTATACGCCAGGAGACGATTTTAAGATTTGATGTGCTTTAATTCCCTGATGAATGCCTAAGTTAACCGTTTCCCTTCACAATCTGTAATTTATTTGAGCAACATTCTCAGCCCTTGGGTCTCCATCGCTAGTGTTAAACGCCGTGGACGTTCACAGAATTGACCAAAAGCTTTTTGGCACTGAAATAAAGACAAATCATTGAAATTGTAGGATTTGGTCTTCTTCGTTGCCTACAAATAGAAATCTAACAATGAGTAGGCCTAGCCTTGGTTTGAAGGAAGATGGGAAACTGAACAGTGTATTAACATTAACCAAATAATGCCAATAGCATACCAATTGCAGTTATTTGACTCTTTGAGTTCAATCAAAGCAAGAATGGTCAAATTAAGGTGAAATAATATAATCATGTAATCATATTGCAAATGAATGAAATCAATGAAGGTTAACTAGGCCTACTCTACCATGACTATTGTAAACCAGAGATACAAAGCCAGAGCTGAGGAGAAGGTCTCAGGAGCTCAATCATCCACAGAAAAATGCTTCACAATTCATTTTAATACCCAAGAACAACTACAATCACACCACAATCTTGACCCTTTCTTATCAACATGACAATGCTACAGTAAGTTACACAATGAGATGTGAGAGCCATCAAGTTGAGACTCCATCCAGTAACTCCATATTTTACCATATGAGAGGTGGGGGCAGGTTGATACCTTACAAGGTCAGACTTTATTCTTCTGCCCTAAGTACACCATCTCTTGGTCAAAATAGAAATTCAGCAAATTCAACAATTAATATAGGTTATTGTTCCTACAATTAACATCACCTGTGACCATGCATCCTCCCGTAACTGGAGTTCCAGTCAATCTTTTTCGAGATGAGTCTTTATTCGTCTACCCTAAGTAGGCCTACACCATCTCTTGGTCAGTTTTTGGCACTTTCTTCATGAGGTACAGTTTGTACAACTCATTTATTTGTAACTATATAGGAACACATGAGATTACATTAGCTACATTTCACAGTTCCACATGCAAAATACACCTGCCATTAAATGAACATCTCACTGTAGCATCCATGCTCTGTTCAACAGGATTAGAATGTGCACATCGTTTTTATACGATGTAAATAATAGTAGGCTACATGGGGAGAGAACTACCAGCTACCACATAATTATCTGCATCCATTTCTGCGGCAGCAGTCAATGTCTTTTCGTCATCATCATCTTTTGATGGAAAGCATTATGTTGGGGAAACTGCTTGAAATAGGCACCAATTGATATTGAATTAGTATCATGTCGAATATGATTAAAACCAAGGTGGCATCGAGGCTACAATCACAAGCGTATAGCCTAAGCAAACTATGCATTACCTGTTCGTAGTATGTTTTTATATTTAATAAAACATTGAACATGCTATTTTATTAAGGCCACCACTTTTTCTCCTGTAGCCTAATATTAACGGACAGTGGGGTTAAATGTTCAATGTATTGACTGGCTATTACATTCAAATGTATGCTCGGCAGCAATTGTCTCCCACGCCACTTGCATACACTGCTACAGCCGTGTTGCTTTTTTCCGGAATATGTACTCGACCATTAACACGAAATAAAACTTGAATCTGAAGTTTGGTGAAGTAGGACAACGTTTTTTGTCGCCGGGTGCCATGGTGGATCCTAGTATCGGCGCTCCATCGATGTTGGCTTTCAATGGTTCTCATGCGTGCGCTTAACTCTGAGTTGACGTACTCCGAGTTGAGTTAACTAATTAATATCAGCTTTTCTGGAACCAAATTCTCAGAGTTTCCCATGTTAGAGTAACTCAACTCAGAGTTCAGGGTTAATGTCAGAGTTTGTTAAACCCGCTACCTGGAATACATACACAAGTTCTACTACAAACACACTTCTCAGCTACCAGGAAGCTACATACACAAGTTCTACTACATACACACTTCTCAGATAGCAGGAAGCTACATGCACAAGTTCTACTACATACACACTTCTCAGATACCAGGAAGCTACATGCACAAGTTCTACTACATACACACTTCTCAGCTACCAGGAAGCTAATGCACAAGTTCTACTACATACACACTTCTCAGATAGCAGGAAGCTGTGTGGAGAACATGCAGATACAGTGTTAATGCATGTTTTTCTTCCTCAGTGAGCGGACAGCAGGAGGAGGATGGAGGGGAGGAGATAAGGGGGGGGATGAGAGGATTCCTCCGTCGAATGAGGAAGCTCTTTACCTGCTGCTCCGCCTCCTCAGAAGAGGAGGACTAGAGAGGCTCCCCAACAGTGAGAGGGACCTGAGGACCAGGCAACATCATCAATATGGACCCCTTGGACATAACCTGTGTCCATCACA
Source organism: Mallotus villosus (assembly GCA_903064625.1). Lineage (NCBI taxonomy): Eukaryota > Metazoa > Chordata > Actinopteri > Osmeriformes > Salangidae > Mallotus > Mallotus villosus. The sequence continues at coordinate 2,725 of CAEFZP010005306.1, forward strand.
GAGCATTTTGATATATATACATAAAAATAAAAATATATAGTCTCATTAAAGTTCAAGTGTGGCATCATTTCAATGTAAACGTTTTGTAACACGGCGCACAATGCAGCAGAGGGAAAAGACAAGAAGCCCTTTTAGACTCTCCATGTGGTTCAATTCTTCAATGAAAAAGACCACACGAACCCAAGCACCTTAGAACACTGCAGAGCATTCCATAAGAGAGCCAGAGGCAGGAGACAGAGAAACAGCATGAAGGAGGCTTGAGACAGATCACAGGTAACAGAACAGAACATGAGGTCTACTGCAGGTTTTAGGCAAAGTACATCTTGTATGTGAACACCAGGGTGCATGTGTTGAAAGAAAGATCGGGTGATATTAAGACCCGTTTCCATGATAGCTTTGTTGTTTTGTGGACATTGTGGATGTCAGCTAGTGGTCACAGCCAAACAGCTCCAGGGAAACCCTGTGTTGTTCCGGAAGGGCCCGGGCCATGAGCTTGACCTTGACGCTCTCAAAGTGGTCGTAGTGGTGGCCCACAATGACCTTGACGCCGTCAGGACCACACATGCCCGCCTCAACCTTCTCGAAGAGGGTGAAATAAGCGTCTTTCACAGGAACACGGGGGCTGGCCATCAGGTCTGTGTCGTAGACGGTTTGACCTCTTAGGAGCAAGAGGATGGTCATCGGAAAGCAGCAAGAGGGCTCAGAAGACCCAGTGGTGATCAAGGTTCAGATGTGTTAACATATCAATGGGGTCTTATACATCACTCTCATTGCTCCGGATAGCAGCTCCAGGGAAACCCTGTGCTGTTCCGGAAGGGCCCGGGCCATGAGCGTGGTCACTGGGGTGGGGAGGGGAGAGCGCTGTTGTGCTGTAGCAGATTAGAGCTACCAAAATGAAGTGTCAACTTGGCTCTTTTAACAGTGAGCAATTTCAACATTGATATATTCATTATGTGAAATCAATATTATAAAGGTTATGGCATTGTATGACAGGGTTCAAAAGTGTTGGAATCTAGATAGACTTTACAGTCTATAAAAAACATAATTAAAAACCTGCTAAGAACCTTAGCAGTCACAGCGTTTGACAATGGTGATTCAATCTGATCCCTGATGGTTTGTGCATTAGCTGTGCGTGTGTGGTCCGCCCCCTAGTGGATCGCTGGTGGACCTGCAGGGGACCGTGCTGCCTCCAGCCAAGCTGGTACAGAACATAGTTCTGCTGCTGTCAGGAACATGCTAGGTAGCAGTACAAGTCACTGGAGGGGCTAATGCTTCAGAGGCCATCCTGAGGTTTTCAACTGTAAAATGAAGCCAGTCTGCATTGACACTGAGCACACAGAAGCAAGCCATGTAACCATACGTTTTATTCAATCATCGTGAGGCAATAATAGTTGATTAAACACCGGTTGACCATAAACTCAAGTTTAAGGTAAAGCGACGAGAAGACCCAAACTCATGTTCTCCTGTTCAACCAAAATCCAGACTCCACGCTCAGGAGACTCACAAGCCTTCATGTCGGCTTCCTCGGTCCACCTGGTGACAAGAAACCAATTACTGCTGATATCATTCACCTGTCCTCAAAGTCTTATTCTAGGGACAGTTCCCTTCCTGTTGGAGCGTTTTAGTCCATACATGTATAAGGTCCTGTTAATATATTTCTTAGTTTTATAGTGCTCAAAAGGTATCTCACTTTGAAGGGACAATATGTGCACATATAAAGGAGCTGTACATTGCTGAAACAAAGAGAAACTGAAGAAAAGCACAATAACATGACTGATCAAATACATAAATAATCACAATTAAATATGAACCTGAGGACTAACCAAACCAGCTGACCTGCTGACTGAAGGTTCACCACCACAGAGAACTCTACTGACAGAGTAGCTGACGACATGTGGAAAGGAGACACACAAAGGGGAGGAGACCAACAATAACAAACACAATACTGACAAGCTGGGATACCACACGTGACTGTCACACTGGTGATATGGACATGGAAGCCATCTACTCCACGGTCTGCACTGAAGTGTACAAGTGGTTGACTGATCTGTCAGTAAGAGTTTAGATCCAGCCTCCCTCCAGCTCCTGCTCTCCCCCTCCTCCACCCCAGGTTCAAGGGGGCTTCATGGTTGTGATGGTGGGTTTCTGATGATTCACTGTGATGATCCGAATAGTCAAGGAAATGCGGTTTCAATACCATTTATTTAGACTGTACATGTAGGCCTACATTAAACAAAGCTTTGCTTGATCAATCAAGCTACGGAGGAGGTGCTATTCGCACAAGTCGTTCGTAGGAGTGATAGAGACAATAGGGCAGGTCTCCATATATAATACAGATGTAACCAATCCATCAATCCATTAGTCATTCTGATTGGTCAGCACTGGTCAGTGACAGGTTAAGATAATTTAAAAAACCACGCCAGTGTTCCATGCCCTTTGATGTCCCAACTCCCTCTCTAAATGAGGATAGTAAAGATACCTTTAATTAAACCCAAGCAGAACACAAGACACAATCTCCTTGGCCAAAAGGTCAGCTCCCTTTAGGCCACGGGAACTCACAAACCCCCGAACCATTGTGCCTCTGGCTTCTTAGGCATCATAAATGCCTTAAGACAAAGGGCCTCATTCTCGAACGCTTTAAGAAGGAATTTCTTCTGAATTGGATTTAGGAAAACATGTGGCATTCATGAAAGTTTTCTCATCTGGGATTTGTTCTTAACTTCAGAAGACTTTCTGAACTCGAAATAGCAGTCGTAAATCGGCCAGAGTTGTCTCAAATGCGATTCCTTAAAAAAAAACACAAGGGGAATCGCATTTAAGAAAACTCTACGTGTTAGAAGTGTTAATGAGGACTTCCGGTTGAGCATGAAGGTGGAGTAGACAGGCAAATCGTGGCTCCAGAACAATTTTCATTTTAATTTTCCTTTTTTGGAGCTACAGCTTACTTTGGGGTTACCCCTTTTAAAACAAATACTTTTTTTGCATCACCGGTCCTCAAAAATGTCGGGGAAGTCAAAGAAGATCGACAAAGCACAGATTCCGGCCACTGCTAGCAACCTAGCTAACACGGGCCCGGTGTTATGTCCCTACTGGTTCCCAATTCAACTGGTTCCGCATCTGGTTCCACAGCTGTGCGTGCACCTATCAGTCTGCCTCTATCACCAGATTCGTCCGAAATTCACAAACATATTACTGCCGATTTTCAAGTCGGATCTCATATTTGTTGCGGCAAATATGAAAGTAGACCTAATAGGCTACGTGCGCACGACATAGGCTACCATTCGCGACGAAATAAATGGAAACAAAATAAAACATTTGCACGCTCGCATGAAGTTGGATTCGATCGCACTAGGGCAAAAATAGGTATTCACTAGAGCCCATTGCTTTACTCTGCGAGCTATACCAGCTCTGAAAAATTACCTAAACCGTTAGTTCTTTATTTACTACGTTGGCCTTCAAGGTAACATCTTGATTTGGCTTCTTCTGAATCAACTGGTTCCCATAGGCACTACCCGAATGTAGGCTACTAATCACGTATTTGGGGTTGTTTGGAGGCAATGGCCGTATTTACCACGACATCAAAGCTCCTTCTGACACCACATATAAAAAAATCATACTAAGAACGTCGCTGCTAACCCAGTCAATACGTTTAAAATACGCGTAACACAACATGGAAACATTCGTTTCCTATGCGATTTCGTGTAGCCCATGGCTGAGTGTTTCTTCTGGCTATATCTTTTGAAATCAATTCATTTAATAATATTCATTCTGAACAAACGTAGTGAGCACTACATTACAGCCATTCACGCCATAATAAATGGAAACTAAGAAAATAAAAGATTCGAGTGGGATTTGATCCCACGAGCAAAATCACGTTATATTCCCAAAGCCCATGCATTACACCGCAAGCTACTGGAGCATATGAGGTCTGATGCAGTTCAGTCACAAATTTATTAAATACTTTGGCCTTCAGGCAACATTTTGATTTGGTTCTTCTGAATCAACTAGTTATCGTTGACACTATACCCGAATGTAAACTACTCATCACGTATTTGGAGTTGTCTCAAGGCAATAGCCATATTAACCACGATATTAATGACACCACATATTGCAAAGCAATACTTAAATCGTCGCTGTTAACGTGATAAGAAGCCTAAATTCGAGTAGTGTCAACGATAACTAGTTGATTCAGAAGAACCAAATCAAAATGTTGCCTGAAGGCCAAAGTATTTAATAAATTTGTGACTGAACTGCATCAGACCTCATATGCTCCAGTAGCTTGCGGTGTAATGCATGGGCTTTGGGAATATAACGTGATTTTGCTCGTGGGATCAAATCCCACTCGAATCTTTTATTTTCTTAGTTTCCATTTATTATGGCGTGAATGGCTGTAATGTAGTGCTCACTACGTTTGTTCAGAATGAATATTATTAAATGAATTGATTTCAAAAGATATAGCCAGAAGAAACACTCAGCCATGGGCTACACGAAATCGCATAGGAAACGAATGTTTCCATGTTGTGTTACGCGTATTTTAAACGTATTGACTGGGTTAGCAGCGACGTTCTTAGTATGATTTTTTTATATGTGGTGTCAGAAGGAGCTTTGATGTCGTGGTAAATACGGCCATTGCCTCCAAACAACCCCAAATACGTGATTAGTAGCCTACATTCGGGTAGAGCCTATGGGAACCAGTTGATTCAGAAGAAGCCAAATCAAGATGTTACCTTGAAGGCCAACGTAGTAAATAAAGAACTAACGGTTTAGGTAATTTTTCAGAGCTGGTATAGCTCGCAGAGTAAAGCAATGGGCTCTAGTGAATACCTATTTTTGCCCTAGTGCGATCGAATCCAACTTCATGCGAGCGTGCAAATGTTTTATTTTGTTTCCATTTATTTCGTCGCGAATGGTAGCCTATGCCGTGCGCACGTAGCCTATTAGGTCTACTTTCATATTTGCCGCAACAAATATGAGATCCGACTTGAAAATCGGCAGTAATATGTTTGTGAATTTCGGACGAATCTGGTGATAGAGGCAGACTGATAGGTGCACGCACAGCTGTGGAACCAGATGCGGAACCAGTTGAATTGGGAACCAGTAGGGACATAACACCGGCCAGCAAGCTAGCCAACACTCCGACTAAATGCCCTGTTACTGTTACGGAGACACGCTCCTCGGCCAGCGTTACAAATCTACTACCAGCGGACTTGGAAAATCTGCGCTCGGTTTTACTCACCGACCTCACTAAAACCGTCTCATCCCTGCTGGCCGAAGCTCTGGCCCCAGTCAACGCATCCCTCGGTGCCATTCAATCCACAATGGACCTTCATGCCCGGCGCATTACCGATGTGGAAGCTGGACTATCCGACTACAGTGACAGAATTGTTGTGCTGGAGAGCGACTATGCCACGCTGAAAACGGAGTACAATGCGCTCGTTGACAAGGTGGATGATTTGGAGAATCGTTCGCGTAGATCCAACCTAAGGGTGGTGGGTATTCCGGAGAAAATGGAAGGCTTGGACCCGGCCAAGTTCATGACGGAGCTCTTTACAGAGATTCTCGGGCCCGAGTTCTTCCCCACACCGCTGAAGCTAGACCGCGCACACAGGCTGGGGAGAGCAAATGCCGCCGGAGGGGATAACAACAGAGCTCGGGCTTTTATTGTGCTTTTCCACAACTACCAGGATAAGGAACGTGTCTTTGGGAAGAGAAGGGACAACTTGTGTTTTCGTGGGCACAAGATCTTTTTCTACCCCGACTTCAGCGCATCCCTGGCCCGGAGACGCGCAGCCTTCAACGACGTCAAAGCCAGACTGTACAGGAAAAATATCCGCTTCGGTCTTCTTCACCCCGCTCGCCTCCGCGTGGATTATGAGGGACAAACTTTGTATTTTGACTCTCCCGCTGCTGCCCAAGCGTTCTACGATTCCCACTGGCAGGACTGATGGTATGTAACTCAAAAATGATATAGAGGACTGAGTGGCGATGCCTGTAAGGCCAATTGTTTCGGGGTTCAAAGTGGCTATTATATTGCCAATGTGGAAAACGTTTTCTTTTTGGTTTAAATCGCCAATTTAATCTAAACCAGTACCTTTTTATTTTAGTTTTTATATACAAATATTTTGGTTACTTCATTTTGTAGCTTCATTTACACTGTTTACACATTGGAAGTTGATTGGAAATCGCAAAGTGAATGACTATGTGCCGAACACCATGTGAGGTTCTCACTGTGTTTCTGTGGCTCCTTTTGTATTTTTTTTTGTATTCCCCGATTGTTTTTTTTCTTTTTATAGTTCTTGAACTGGCCTCATTTAGACGCCCTTAAGTTGCCTCTCACTTGTCAATGGTGACACGTTTGTGACCTTGTTGTCGCAGTGTTAAATATGCTATGTTAAATATGCTGTAGCTCTTGTTAATATGTTAAATAATGTGTTTGTTTACACACACCCACCTCATATGGAGCCAGGCTCTTGTAGGATAGTATAGCTAGTTAGCTAGACTAACCAAGTAATAGAAGGTGGATGCACTGGTGGTTCTTCTATGTTTGCCTGCGGTTCTCTTTGTTTGGGAAAGAGGGCCTAGGATTGGGTCGTTTTGGGTTTTTGCTGTTATGTTGTGTGTTGTGTGTTGTGTTTTTTTTTATTTATATTATATTATATACATTTGTTGCTACTCTCAGGGTTGTTTGCCCACACTTATCTTTTTATTTGTCTTGCCACACTCCTTCCATGCCAGCCCACTCAACAACCTAAATTATGACCACCATTAACTCTGGTAGTGTAAGGGACCACCCAGTAAGATTTATTTCATGGAATGTCAAATCTATGAATGGTCCAGTTAAACGTTCTAGGGTTTTTACTCACCTTAAGAATTTGAAGGCTGATATTATGTTCTTACAGGAAACGCACTTAAAAACAGCGGACCATGTAAGGCTTCATAAACCTTGGATCAGTCAGGTGTTTCATTCTAATTTTAACGCAAGAGCCCGAGGGGTAGCAATACTGGTGAACAAAAGGATCCAGTTTACAGCATCAAACATTTTGGCTGATCAAAATGGCAGATACAGTCGTATGCAAAAGTTTGGGCACCCCTGATAATCTCCATTACTTTCATCTATAAAATGTTGGGCGTTTGGATGAGGAACGTCTTTGTCATATATATACACATACGTCATGGACAGTGATATTTTAGCCGTGAAATAAGGTTTATTTGATAAACAGAAAATATGCCATACGCATCATAAGAGAATTAGACACTTGCATAAATTTGGGCACCCCAACAGAAAAATCACATTCATATTTAGTAGAGCCTCCTTTTGCAAAAATAACAGCTTCTAGACGCTTTTTATATCCTCTGATGAGTGTCTGGATTCTGGATTGAGGTAATTTGGACCATTCTTCCTTACAATACATCTCCAGTTCAGTAAGGTTTGATGGGTGCCTAGCGTGGACAGCCCGCTTCAAGTCACCCCATAGATTTTCAATTATATTCAAGTCTGGGGACTGGGATGGCCATTCCAAAACATTGTAGTTGTTCCTCTGCATAAATGCCTTCGTGGATTTGGAGCAATGTTTCGGGTCGTTGTCCTGCTGGAACACCCAACTGCGCCGTAACTTCAGCTTTGTTACAGATTCTTGAACATTATTGTCCAGAATTTGCTGGTACTGAGTTGAATCCATACGACCTTCAACTTTAACTAGATTCCCAGTTCCTGCACTAGCCACACAGCCCCACAGCATGACGGACCCCCCCACCAAATTTTACTGTGGGCAGCAAGTGTTTTTCTAGGAATGCTGTGTTCTTTTGCCTCCATGCGTAACGCCTCTTGTTGTGACCGAATAACTCCATCTTTGTCTCATCAGTCCACAGCACTTTGTTCCAAAATGAGCCTGGCTTGTTCAAATGTAGTTTGGCAAACCTCAAGCAAGCCTTTTTGTGGCGCGTGTGCAGAAAAGGCTTCTTCCGCATCACTCTCCCATACAGCTGTTCTCTGTGCAATGTGCGCTGAATGGTCGAGCAATGCACAGTGACACCATCTGCAGCATGATGACCTTGCAGCTCTTTGGAGGTGGTCTGAGGGTTGTCCTTGACCATTCTGACCATTCTTCGCCTTTGCCTCTTTGTTATTTTTCCTGGCCTGCCACTTCTGGCCTTAACAAGAACTGTGCCTGTTGCCTTCCATTTCCTAATGACATTCCTCACAGTGGAAACTGATAGCTGAAACCTCCGGGATAACTTTTTGTAGCCTTCCCCTAAACCATACTGCTGAACAATCTTTGTTTTTAGATCATTTGATAGCTGTTTTGATGCCCCCATTTTGCCACTGTTCAGAGGAGAATCAAAGAGAAGCAAAACTTGCAATTGGCTAACTTAAATACCCTTTCTAATGATTGAATGCACCTTTTTATGTAATTGAAGGCTTAACGAGTTAATCAGACTAATTCTGTGTTGCAGTTAATCAGCATTTAGTAGGCAGAGGTATTCAAATCAAATAAATGATAAGGGTGCCCAAACTTTTGCACAGCCTTTTTTTCACATTTGATTTAATTTCACACAACTAAATACTGCTACACCAAATATCTTTGTCTGGAAAACACCCCAGCACTCAGTGTTAACTAGAAAAGTAATATTACAATATTATATTGATCTTTTTTGGTGAAGACAGGAAATTATCATGCAGCCTCAGAGGGGTGCCTAAACTTTTGCATACGACTGTACATAATTGTCACAGGTACTCTATACCAGACCCCAGTTCTTTTAGTTAATGTGTATGCACCCAATTGGGACGATGTAAATTTCATGGATACGCTCTTCTCCTCCCTCCCAAACTTGAATACGCATCGTCTCATTTTCGGGGGTGACCTAAACTGTGTTTTGAACCCTGCTCTAGACCGCTCTAGCCCCAAATCTTTAACTCTTTCTAAAACGTCCACTTCCGTATCAACCTTCATGAATGAGAACGGGTGTGTGGACCCTTGGAGAACCTTAAACCCAGTTTCTAAATCATTCTCTTTTTTCTCGGGGGTCCACCACTCCTTCTCCCGTATAGATTATTTTTTTATTGACAGAACTATTATGAGCTCCGTCCATTCAGTTGACTATTTGGCCATAGTGATCTCAGACCATGCTCCCTTACAGTTAGATATTTCTTTCAGTCTACATAAAAAGGTGTGCCCTCTCTGGAAATGTGACGTGTTACTACTCTCCGACAAGGATTTCTGTGCTAAAATATCTCAATCTATTGACACTTTCATACTCACTAATAAATCTGATGAAATTTCACATTCGTTATTTTGGGAGACATTAAAAGTGGTTTTGCGCGGAGAAATTATTTCTTACACTTCTCACAAGAATAGTGAACAGAAAAAACAGCTGCAAGTTCTGACTGACTCTATTCTCAAACTTGATGAACAATATGCTAGAGACCCTTCCGATGAGCTGTATAAAAAAAGACTAAACCTACAATCTGAATTTAATCTATTATCTACAAAGACAGCGGAACGCTTGATCTTACATTCTCGCGGTTTATCATATGAATTTGGTGAAAAAAATAGTCGGCTATTGGCACATCAGCTCAAGCGCCAGGCAGCCTCTCGGCTAATACCTCAAATTAGAGACGGGTCAAATAATCTTGTTTCTGACCCCCAAGACATAAACAAAGTTTTTGAGACCTTTTACACCTCCCTTTATAAATCTGAACCGCCCTCTGACACAAGTTGTATGGACAATTTTCTTAACGATTTGGAGTTCCCCACTATTGATCCAGAGTTGACCATTGATTTAGACAGACCTTTGCAAATTAATGAGATTAAAGAGGCTATTAGATCCATGCAAAGTGGCAAGGCGCCGGGTGCAGATGGCTACGGGACTGAGTTTTATAAGACATTTTCTGACAAGCTTGCTCCAATCCTATTAGATATGTTTAACGAGTCATTGGCGAATGGTTTCCTGCCCCAAACACTTAGTCAAGCAGTAATTTCACTCTTACTTAAGAAAGACAAAGACCCCACAGAATGTGGATCTTACCGTCCAATTTCACTGCTTAATATAGAGAGCAAAATCATTGCCAAAGTTTTAGCAAAACGTCTTGAAAGCACACTTCCTCTGATTATCTCTGAGGATCAAACTGGCTTTATCAAGGGTCGGCACTCTTTCTTTAATATCCGAAGGCTCTTAAATATTATCAATACCTCTGGCCCTTCTCTGTTCCCGGAGGTCATTGTCTCCTTAGACGCGGAGAAGGCCTTTGACCGTGTAGAGTGGGGGTATTTATTTGCTATTTTACACAAATTTGGGTTTGGTGACACACTTATTTCATGGATTAAGCTGCTCTACTCCTCCCCCTTGGCCTGCGTCACCACCAACTCTATACGCTCCCCATATTTCCCACTTTCCAGGGGGACGCGACAAGGGTGCCCGCTATCTCCGCTACTTTTTGCCATAGCAATTGAGCCCCTTTCTATAGCGCTTAAGGCCTTACCCCATTATCAAGGTATCTCACGGCATGGTGTGGAGCATAAGGTGTCTCTTTATGCAGACGATCTTCTGCTTTATATAACCAACCCAGTGTCCTCTATTCCTTTGATTCAGTCCGTCCTTAAAAAGTTCGGCTCATTTTCGGGCTACAAACTAAATTTTCATAAAAGTGAATGCTTTCCAATTAACACTCTGGCTCAGATTATCCCACAGTCATCAATACCTTTTAATTTGTCTCAGCAGGGTTTTAAATATTTAGGTATCAAGATTACTCACAAACTACATTCCATGTTGGAGGCCAATTTCACTCCTTTAGTAGCCAAAATGAAATCAGATTTTCAACGTTGGAGTAGTCTGCCCCTGTCACTTTCAGGCAAAGTGCAATGCGTTAAGATGAATATTCTGCCTAAGTTTTTGTATGTGTTTCTATGCCTTCCTGTATTTTTACCAAAGAGTTTCTTTCGCACACTAGATCAGGAAATCACTACATTTATATGGGGAGGAAAGGTCCCTAGGATCAGTAAAGCAGTTTTGCAGAAGCCAAGGAATAGTGGTGGCCTTGCGCTCCCTAATTTCATGCACTATTATTGGGCTGCCAACATACATAAACTTGTTTACTGGCTAAAAAATCCTGATGCGGACTGGTGTAGCCTAGAAGCCCAGTCATGTCATTCGTCTTCCTTATCTGCACTGGTCTTTTCCTCTCTCCCTCTTTCCCCATCCCGTCATTCCTCCAACCTTCTGGTGCAGTCCACTTTAAAAATATGGATACAATTCCGCCGACATTTTAAGTTTTCCTCAGCCTCTTTTCTTGGGCCTATTGGCAACAACCATCTATTCGCTCCCTCCATTTTGGATTCAACCTTTACTCTTTGGTCCAGGCTAGGCCTTAATAGCTTCAAAGACCTCTTTGTTGATGGTATTTTCCCTAGTTTCAACACTTTATGTCTTAAATTTAATCTGCCACGCACAAATTTTTTCCGTTACCTTCAGGTCCGTAATTTTGTGCGCACAAAATCCGATTCCTTCCCCGGGCTCCCCCAGGAAAAACAATGGGAGAGCCTTTTTAAGCTATCTCCTACCCAGAAGGGACTTATATCTGTAATTTATCAAGGCACAATGTCACTTAATAATGATACACTCCTCAAGTTAAAGTCCAAATGGGAGGGAGAACTGGGAATGATATTGGCAGCTGATTGGTGGACATTGGCTTTGGCTAGGGTGAATTCCACCTCATCCTGTGCTCGACTCAGTCTGATCCAGTTAAAAGTATTGCATAGAGCCCACCTTAGCAAATCCAAACTTCATGAAATTTACCCCGATTCTGATCCACAATGTGATCGCTGCCACACGGCAGAGGCAGACCTTTCACATATGTTTTGGTTATGCCCAAAGCTTACAACATATTGGTCTCTAATTTTTGATCTATTTTCAAAGCTGTTAAAGCGCAGCATAAAGCCATGCCCGTGTCTTGCCATTTTTGGAACACCTGCAGAGCCCCTCCCTTGTACTTCTAATGAGGTTGACATGATTGCTTTTGCAACGCTTTTAGCCAGGAGAAGGATACTTCTGTCTTGGAAGTCGCCTACTCCCCCTGCTTTCTCAGCCTGGCTGAAGGACATGATGTCATTTTTGCAACTAGAAAAGATAAAGTTTACACTCAGAGGATCTAGTGAGCGTTTTAAGAAAAAATGGCAACCCTTTGTCTCATACTTTAATGATTTAACTATTCTTCCTCCTGACTGAATATTTTTTTTGTTTTTTTATTTATTGTTTTATTTTTTGTCTCAACTAATTTTGTACTGATTGTAATTTTTTGTATATTTTTTTGTATTTTTTTAATTTATTTTTTTGTCTATTAATGTACTGTCTTTTGATGTTTGTTGTTGTTTCCGGATTTTCTGAGGGTACGTTCTAGGGGTGGGGGGTGGGGGGCTACGAAAAAAAATTGAAAAAACGGTGACCTGTGTATTGAACTCTGTTTGTTTATTCATGCTTCTCACCAATAAAAATTGTTTAAGAAGTGTTAATGAATTTGTGAGAAATCGTTGGTGATTGCGTTCACATCAACTCTACAGACATCCGCGGATTAAAATAATTATAATAATTTACCTTGCTTAGTATGCACACTGTTAGAATAAGGGGAGAACAATTCCACTGCTCATCTTACTGGTGTGATGTATGTGACAAATAAAACCTTTAACGTCACTGCTGTTGCGTCCCCATATAAGGAGCTGCCGGGGCGTGTATGTATGCAAATTCAGGAGCACGAGGACGCGCTTTCAATTTAAGAACACTTTTCCGGGGGAGCACAGCTCAGAAAACTTCTGCTGCGTAGGAACACATTTTCAAGTGTTCATGAATTTGGCGGACGTCTTTTTCTTACGTAGTTTTTCCGAAGCCCGTAAAAAACATTTCAGAAGAAACTTAAGAAAATGTTCGAGAATGAGGCCCATTGTGTTTAGAGAGCAAACTAGTATCGAATTCAAAAACTGCCACTA
>CAEFZP010005307.1:0-16254 GCA_903064625.1 Mallotus villosus
ATATCATCAAGTAGCTATAACAAACGGTTCAGAGAAAGAAAACGGACGCAGGACCTCATCTACCAGCGCCGAGAACAAAGACGGGCTTATTGGCAAGTCCATTAAGGCATCACTAAGTTACTCATAGTGCCCACTGGTAGTGATGATTGCAGTCTTCCACTCGTCCACCTTCTCGTATGCGGAACAGATGTAGGCCACTAGTAAGTCGAGTTTGGTGAAGTAAGCGGGGTTTGGTGTTTAGCGGTTATTTGACAGTCAAGATTCATTCAGGCCCCGATAAATCCAACGGCAGGGTCTGCCAAGTCCCCCCTTTATTCTCAATAAAAAAAGAACTTGCCGCGGCGGGCGAATGTGGAGGGGCGAATGAAACCCAATTCCAGAGCCTCTTGTATATAGCCTCCATTGCCTCAGATTCTTACCACGGACGGGGATATACGCGACTCTAGGCGGTTGTGTGTTCTGGGAGGAGGTCAATGGCACAATCCCAGGCGATGTGGGGGAAGATGCGTTTGCCTGGGTCTTACTTTGGACAAACACCGTAACTCAGCAAGAGTACTCAGATCCTGCTATCGGATGGGAATTCTGATGGCGCTGACAATTGGGACTTTCCACATGAGTTAGCACCACAGGCAGCAGGTTTATTCAACGAGAGAAACCAGTGATTTCCCCCATGATTGCAGTTCCCAATCGCCCAGAGAGATGACCGGGTCATGAAGGAGAGCCAGGCAGCCCTAGGCTGAGGTCGGTGCCAGGTTGAATCGATAAACCATCGTTGATATGTGGTTCCTGGTGCAGGACTCCTATTGTGAGTGACAGAGATTCCGTTGATAAGAAATGTGTCCCGTCCCAATTGGTTGGTTGTCTACTGAAACTGCTCCGCAGAGGGGTTACAGGCGTAGGGGGAAAACCCAGCCGTTCGCAGTGTTGGCATCTATGTGAAGTTGCCAGCAGACCCGGACTCCACTAGGGCGGAGACAGAGAGTAAGTAACGTTGTCCTTCACTGATTTCCCCGGACACCTTCATTTTGCTTAAGAGACACTAAGGGGCATTGAATGGTATAACCGCTGAGAGGAGGTCTCGGGGATGCGGTCCTTGTTCGCAAGGAAACATTGGTTGCGAAAAGTGGCCGGATTTCCGCAAACAGGCACAGCCGGGTCCCCCGCCATCCGGCGCCTAGTTCTTCCACGGTTTGAGATGGTTAGTCCGACTTGCATAGGTTCCTTGGGAGCGGAGGCGTGCCTCTGTGTCTGAGAGCGTATAGTCTGACACAGTGGGCCATTACCGGCGGGTATCGTCTTGGACCGAACCAGGTTTAAGGCGTACGGCTAACTGAATGAATTGTTGAGAATGAAAGGTCTGCATCTTGATCTCTACAGGCAAGCTCGGATTGCAACTCAGAGACAGTCCTTGACGGCAGATCGCCAGTAGTGACGGATGTTCCAATACACTGGCCAGATGCCAGGGTGCGGGAGCGCAAGCGTAGTCGGCTGCTGACTGCGATCCTTGCCGCAGCGAGAGTAGTAAGCTGATTACCGCAGACCGTCCTTCAGCTGGATGACTCAAAAGAAACTTCCCGAAAGGTTGGTTGGAAGTCCCGTAAACGAGCGTGTCAGCTCTCCTCACGGGACCAGGAGGCTGGAAGCCCACTGTAGCGCTTCTCCAGCGTAGTAGCGTTATCACAAGGCTATCCGTGCCCCATCATCCGAGAAGCAGCTGGTTGGGGTGCAAAATAGAGAGAACATGCACTAGAAAGCCATTCACAGCCATCGGGTGAAGCCGTCATCCTTTTCAGGGGTAGCAAAACCCTGACAGGTCTTAAGTGCCTGATCAATGTGAAGGGTCCTGGGAGGGGGACGTTACGATCAAAACCGGATGGAGAGGTCATTCAGAGATTGAGCTAGGGTCGGATCTGAGAGTCGTTGATCTCCAAGAGTGATCCATGAGATGTCAAGGACATTTCAAATCGCTGGCTCCATGTCGTAATGGCTGAGTCTTCTGTAACGGACAGACCCAACAGACAACAGGTAGTGGATCCAAGGAGCGGGTTTATTACGGGTTAGTCGGACAGCCGGGTATACACGGATATCAGAGCCAGAGAGGACAATCCAAACAGTAGTGGGTCACAGGAGTTAGGTCAAAAAGGGGCGGACTGGGCAAGGAAGGCCAAGGCTTGGTCAGGTTCCAAGGACCGGAGGGGTCTGGATCACGGGCGTTGCGAATAGTTCAGGTGAGCAGATACGAAACGGGGCAGAAAAAGAAACAGAAGGGGGCAGAAAGAAGAAACAGGTCAGTTGATCACAGGGTCTAGAGGATATGGCTGTGTCTCCACAGAGGATGGTTCTCCGGCTGTTTGTTGGCCGGGAGGCAGCACAGCTCTGGGCAGTCAGCACCAGGTCAGAGTGATGACATAACCAGGAATTAGCATGTAGCATGTAGCGTTACTGCAGGTCAGAGTGATGACATAACCAGGAAGTTAGCATGTAGCATGTAGCATGTAGCGTTACTGCCCCGCACAGCTGGGAACACGCAAGACTTATATCTCTGGATTTAACCGTGACAAGCCCTGCTTCACACGTTTCAAACGTCAACTGGGGTGTTAGTAAGAACTGAAGAGGGGTTGGTACTGAAATAGCACATTGTACTGTGTGTGTGTGTGTGTACATGACTAGGGGGTGAGGGGTGGGTGGGGGGGGGGGAGAACAGATATAACTGTGACTCTTTACTCTTCAGCTGTATACATGTTCTGAGGGGTGTTATCCGGGAGCAGTTGAGTAGCGTTTGGATTGTGTGTGTCTCACTCAGCTGATCGGTGCTTGTGGCGTTGTCTTCAGGGTCGGAACAGGAGCGTTTGAGCAGGTGGTGATTAAGCGCTAGGACCAGGGGGGCGACGGGGGGCCGAGAAGGTGCCTTACTCTGAGTCTGAAGGGAGCAGGAGGAAGAAGAATGTCAGGAGAGACAACAGCTACATTTGTCCTCCAACCTCCCTTTCTCCACCCCCTCCTTCCCCACCCCACCTCCCTCCCATCTCTTCCCCACCTCCCCTTCCCCCACCTCCCTTTCTCCCTGCTTCACCCCTTCCTGAAAGGACAGTTGCTGGACAGTGCGACCCCCGCCGCCCTCTCGGCGGTGACCATCCTGAGCCGCTCTGTCTCCGTGGTGACGGGGGAGAGGGGAGCAGGAAGCTGTCTCCCATCTGAGAGAGGACATGCGGGGCGGTGGAGAGTCATGTGACCCTCCCTTCCTGTCCACAGTGGAAACACTTCCTGCACATCAGTGGAAACACTTCCTGTTCAGTTCAGACATGCTGACAGAAGCAGGGAAGGACTGTTGTTTTCCTGTTTCAAAGTTATGGTTTAAAAAAAAAGGAAGAATATCAAATCTTAGTTTTGAATGTTTGTTTCTTCTTCTTCTGCAGGATTAATGTTCTTTATTCTTGTTGCTCTACGTTGCTGCTTGATACTGTGTGTTAACACGCACACACATACACACACCACACACATACATACACCACACACACACACACTGTGTTGACAGACGGGATAATGAGAAGCAGCTCAGCGTTCATAAGAAGGTGGTTTCTCTTGCGTCCGTGACCTTAAACTGACAAAGAGAATCCCAGGAACGGCCTCCCCTCTAGTTCACGCAGAACAGAAGGAGAGGCTGATTGTCCCTGTTGTATTATTCATCTGTTAGAAACGTAAGATGCAGAGGCTTACACAAGCACACAGGCACAGATGGGTCTGGTGTCCTGGCTCATGGAGGTGAGCGAGGGAGAGAGAGGGAGAGAGATGGAGAGAGCGAGGGACGAAAGAAAGAGGGAGAGAGAGAGCGAAGAAAGAAAGAGGAGGAAGGGAGAAATGTAGGGAGGGGGAGGGAGAGACGTAAGGGAGGCGAAGGAAAGAGGGAGAGAAGGAAAGAAAGAAAGAAAGAAAGAAAGAGAGAGCTGAGGGAGGGAGAAAAGAAGGGAGGGAGAGGGAGACGTGAGTGAGGGAGGAAAGAGAGAGGGGAGAGAGAGAGGGAAGGAAAGGAATAGAGAACCTGTGAGGGAGTGGAAAAAAGAGGGAGGCAAGAAAATAAAGGGGAAAGAGATGAGAGAATGAGCCAGGAGGGGGACCCATGGAACCCATTTAACAGTTGAAGTGTCCTATGTCCTATGAAGTGTTCTATTCTAGCTGGTGAGGATTCTGTAAGCTGCTGCTGCTAAGCTTGGGCTGAGTGAGGGATGGTTTAATAAACTGACTTTTTAAAAGGGTTACTGATGAGGCTATGTGTACGTTTCAGTAAAGGAACTAACCTAACTGGTACGACAAGAGTTGTCTGATCCACTGGAGGAGACAGTGCAAGTCTAGACAGGACTGTTTCAATGCAGTTAATGCAGGTTGATTGGTTTGTATAAAGTGTTTTGTTTGTATGATGGTGTGTTACGGTTTCAGAGTTTGTCCGCGATGCTGTGTAATGTGATTAAGGGTGTTCAGGCACACTGATACCAGACTCTGTTGATTTATGTCTGTTTGTAGAGCAAAGAAATCTGTCAGAATTAGAGATAAGGGAATATTAATTTATTGTAATATATATGTATAAAAATCATGAGAAATGATGGTCATTTGAATGTGTCTTTGCTGTGTTGCTATTAAAGTAGCCTGAGTTTTGTAATGTGGACATGATGAACACCATGTGTGTAAAACTCAGCTGAAAGACTCTCAAAAGTGCCTCTTCCACCGTATTTGTAATCTTGAATATCGAAATGTGGGTATTTTTAACGTTGAAATTCAAATTCTTACAAAACAATCTATAGTATGACAGTGTAGGTGAATAAAACATTCTCAATTTCGAAGAAGGAGAAATATTGTTTGTTTTGTTCTTTTTTTCCCCACTCCAGATTTGAATTTCTGAATCTTGAATTTATTTTCGTTTACTTTTGGGCATCTGAATTTTACTGTTTGAATTCAGCACCTGAATTTCTGAACATTTTATTTGAAATAAATTAATATTTAAATTTTCTAGAGGTGAATTCAAAACCAACAAATTCGGTGGTGTTTAAATTTCAATATTAAGTATTCAATACCTTTTTAAAATTCAAAACATTCTGTCACTGACTTGCTTCCATACTTCATGCCGTTCTTTGTCAGTTATCTATCGGTTTTCTTTTCTTCTTTTTTACCTATGAACGTGATTCAAACAAGAAGATTCAATTCGCTGATAAGATTCAAAAAATGACTCGTCAACTGCAACAACAAGCACACAGCATCGCTAGGTGCATTTCATTACATTGTCCACTAGGGGTGTGGTGAAAGATTGATCTCGGTGGCAACCAGCCAGCACAGCAGCCTACAGACGGTAGTCTGGACTAGAGGCGCGGAATAGGACTTCAACGTTATTATCGGTTCTGTATAAGTATTTGTTTATAGACGTAACGATTGTAAAATAAGTATATTGATGTTCATGGCGTTATAGTCAAAGATATCGCTTGTTTAAGCTAGACGCTTTTTCGGGGCCACATTCGCCAGGCAGCGTGCCTGCAACATGGCTAACAACACAGCGGCAGGGAACCAGCAACAAGCGCAGGCCGTCTGCAAGCCTAGCGCTGGGAAACATGGAAACGTCTTGCCTCTGTGGGGCAACGAAAAGACTATGAACTTGAATCCTATGATCCTCACCAACGTGCTATCATCTCCATATTTCAAAGTTCAGCTATATGAACTTAAAACCTACCATGAGGTCGTGGACGAAATATATTTCAAGGTAACGGGACTCGTTTGGTTGCTAGTTAGCGAGTAGTGCTATAGCTGGCTTGCGACGCGAAGCAGCGATTCTTGGGTGTTGAATATCAGTAAATGATGAAGTGCTATGTTTTACTGGCGTGTTTACTAGGTAGCGGTTTAATTCACTACGGAAAAGCTAAAAAAGTATGGTAAACTAAAACAATTGTTTTCCAAATGTAGTTAGCCGGCTATGTTGACTAGCTAACAAGCTAGTTCTTAGCTTGCTACACCATTAGCTTGCTAGTGTTAGCCAACGTTACGACATTCACCTGCTTTTGTGTGGCTGTTCATTCGAATGTTACATGCTCACTAACTCACGGGTTTGCTAATATAGCTACTGAACTTAACAACGTTACTCATCTAGGTAAGTATCTCGTTATATAACATGTTACCTGCACACTAGGGGTAGCGGGCTATCCTAACTATGCAGTGATTAGCCATAGTTGGCGGCAATGTCTATTCACTGATTAACACGCTAGGCTAGCTAGCTAGTGTGTTATGCAAGTCGGAGGCTAACGTTGGCTGTACGTTGTTCGTCGCCACCCGCACGATAATCACATGTCAAACAAATCGCAACCAAGTGTCTATATTTTTCCGTGAATAATTGTTTCCACCCCAATTTCAGGTAAATCATGTAGAGCCGTGGGAAAAAGGTAGCCGGAAGACTGCGGGGCAGACAGGAATGTGCGGAGGGGTAAGTTAGAAGTACGTGCCTTTTACCTTCCCCTCCCTATATCCTACCCTAGAGAGACGGCTCATGACCCTGTCACACAACTCCTAATGTCCGAGCGCCATTTCGAAGACTCGGTTATGTCAAAGTGCCGCCAGTGTATTAGGCCTAAACCAAACAGCCCCGGGAAACTAAACCTGTTTCCGTTTTTTAAACCGTTTTTTTACCTCCTTTCCTTCTCCACAGGTGCGTGGCGTGGGCACCGGCGGTATTGTGTCCACGGCTTTTTGCCTACTGTACAAACTGTTCACTCTCAAGCTCACCCGCAAGCAGGTGATGGGTCTAATCACGCACTCGGACTCGCCGTACATCAGAGCGCTCGGCTTCATGTACATAAGGTAAGAAGGATGGATGAGATAGATAGATAATATAGATAAATACTTTATTTATCCCGTGAGGGAAATTCAGGTGTCCCTCACAGCTCCCCCAACATATAGCCAGCCACAGACAACACGACACAACACAAACAGATGGATAGATGGATCGATGGTTAGATCAACATACATAGATTTCTTTTGTTGTTGTAAAAAAAAACGACTTCGAGAAAAGCCTGATGTGTCATGGTAGTTATCAAATATGATTTGTTGATTTCTTTGGGTAGTGTGTTTTGCGTAGTTCAGGAGGAATACTATGCAGTAGTTATGCTGCAAGCATCATTCTATAAGTCCCAAAGTAACGTAGATTGTGAGAGTAGTACACTCTATGGAGCAACTGTCATACTGTGCTCATCAGTTATAGTACAGTGCATTTGAAGGTATATATATTTACATTTAGTCATTTAGCAGACGCTCTTATCCAGAGCGACTTACAGTAAGTACAGGGACATTCCCTCCTAGGCAAGTAGGGTGAAGTGCCTTGCTCAAGGACACAATGTAATTTTTCTTGGCCCGGAATCGAACCGGCAACCTTCTGATTTAATAGCTCGATTCCTTAACCGCTCAGCCATCTGACCCCCTATTTCTGTTCCACAATGTAATTTTGCATGGCCGGGAATCGAACCGGCAACCTTCTGATTTAATAGCTCGATTCCCTAACCGCTCAGCCACCTGACCCCCTCTTTCTGTTCTCCCTCCACCCAGATACACCCAGCCACCTCCGGACCTAGTGGACTGGTACGACGGCTTCCTGGATGATGAGGAGGTATGTCCACACCGGTAATCCTCTCCTGCCTCCTCACTCCCAACAGTCACATGACACATGACACATGACACACAAACAGAACCCCGATGTCCACTTCCTCCCTTATTGTGATGCTCTCGGCTGATTTTTCACCTCTGCCTTCATTTGGCTTAACTTGTCCGCCAGTCGGATGATCCCTGTTAAAGTAGCTAGTTTACTGCAGCACTCTGTCAGGGTAAGTATTCATGACGTAGCTTCACCATGTAGCCCAAGGCATGCCCTTTACCTATGCCCAGGTGTAATCAGGACTTGTTGCACAAACCCAAATTTAGAGAAATAAAATAATTGTACCCCTCCCTCCCCACCCACCCACACACACACTCACTGAAACCTAGAAACTCCAACCTAGATGTTTCTCACAGAGACGAGACGTTCTTCACCGAGCTGAAATGCGTGGGGGGACGTTTCCAACACATTTTTAATCCTTCACAACGCTCTCATACTTCCTGTTTCTGTCTGTCCATCTCTCTCTCTCTCTATCCTCCATCTCTCTCTATCCTCTCTCTCTAGCCTCCATCTCGCTTTCGCTATCCTCCATCCTCTCTCGAGCGATCCTCCATCGCGCTCCTGCTCTCTATCCTCCATCTCATCCTCTCTCTCTATCCTCCATCTCTCTCGCTCTCTATCCTCCATCTCTCTCATCTCTCTCTATCCTATCCTCCATCCTCTCTCTCTATCCTCCATCTCTCTCTCTCTATCCTCCATCCTCTCTCTCTATCCTCCATCTCTCTCTTTCTCTATCCTTCCCATCTTCTCTCTATCCTCCATCTCTCTCTTCTCTATCCTCCATATCTTTCTCTATCCTCCATCTCTCTCTTTCTCTATCCTCCATATCTTTCTCTATCCTCCATCTCTCTCTTTCTCTATCGTCATCTTGCTGTCTTCATCTTTCTCTATTGCTCTTGCTCTATCTCCCTCTCTCTCTCCATCTCTTACTCGCCCCCTCACACTAAATGTGAGAACACCATCACAGATCCCCCCTCAGCTCCTCCCATTCGACTGTCGAGACTGTGCAACCAGGCCTACCTTGTTCTGATGCATTATAAATGAACTCATCATGACTGACATCATACCCAACTGGCTAATTCCCCTGTTCTCTTCTTTAGATGCCCATTGCGCAGCAAGGGAATTGGATATTGTATCTCAGCACTGTTGGGTTGCGTGTGTGAGTGCAAAACGGCTGTTCCCTACCCTCCTAGAACTGGTTTCTGTTCAACTGGTGTGCTACTAGTTACCTGCCTAGTTAAGGTCCTCCTCGTGGCTGTGCTTGCTCTGGGAGACCACGGTCCTCCTTCTCCTGTCTGGTCCCTGGAGGACTGGAGGGGGGGCTGGTCTAGCCGGGCTGTGGGCCCCTCGGTGTGGGGGGGGTCGCTGGGTCTCCCAGTGTAAACACAGTCCTTGAGGATAGACAGACTCAGTTCAGATGACAGAAACATAAGGAACATTTTTAAATCCCAAACTTTTTCTTTCATTTGTTAGTTTCCCACTGTTTAGATTCTGCAACAGCTACTGAACTGAACTTACACCAAGCACATTTGACTAGTTTGATGGACTAAAGCTAGATGAAAACATAGGTGAAGGGTCAGTACTTGGTCATCACAAAAAAAACTCCTGAGTTCTTTACATCAGACATAGAGGCCAGCACTGAAGAAGAAAAACCAAAACAGACTAGGAAGTGATGTCATTTCCTGTTGTTGTTGTTCACTCCGTCACTGTCCTGGCTGGCGTCGACTAACAGACTTGTGGTTGGCCCCGCCCCTCCGTGTGTCTCCAGGAGCTGGACGTGAAGGCCGGTGGAGGCTGTGTGATGACCGTGGGAGAGATGCTCCGCTCCTTCCTCACCAAGCTGGAGTGGTTCTCCACCCTGTTCCCTCGCATCCCTGTGCCCGTCCAGAAGATGATCGACCAGCAGATGAAGGCCCGGCCCCGGAAGGTTCCGCAGAACGAGGGGAAGGTGGAAGAAGAGGAGGACGAGGAGGAGGAGGAGACCGGGGGGGAAGACCTTGGGAGGCCGGGGGTGGAGCGACGGAGGTCTAGGTAAGGGGAGCTGGAGCGTGGTGTGGTCTGGGGGGTGGTTCTGCTGGTCTGGGGGATGGTTCTGCTGGTCTGGGGGATGGTTCTGCTGGTCTGGGGAAGGTTCTGCTGGTCTGGGATGCTAAAGCTGGTTAGGGGTGAGGAGAGGCTACTGTTAACTGATGTTCTTGTGTTGTCATTCTCTCCCCTTCACTTTCTGCTCTCTTCCCCATCCCTCTCTCTGTCCCCTCTCTCTCTCTGTCCCCTCTCTCTCTCTCTTTTTCTCTCTGTCCCCTCTCTCTGTCCCCCCTCTCTCTCTGTCCCCTCTCTCTCTGTCCCCCCTCTCTCTCTGTCCTCCCTCTCTCTCCCCCCCCTCTCTCTCAGGTCCCCCAGGAGGACTCCGAGCCCCCGCCGCTCCCCCAAACGCTCCAGGAGCCGGAGTCACCACCGCGACCGGCACGGCGCCACCTTCGACAACGAGCTGGAGCGTGAGCGGGAACGCCAGAAGAAGGAGAGGGGGGGCGGGGAGAGGGAGAGGGGGGGCGGGGAGAGGGGGGGAGACAGGGACAGGATCCGAGAACGCCGCCACAGCGCCAGCCGAGAGCGTCGCGGCGACCGGAAGGAGAAGGAGAGAGAGAAGGAGAGAGAGAAGGAGAAGGATGGGGTAGGAGAGAACGACCGGAGCAAGAGGAAGGACAGGGACCACCACAAGGGCAGCGACAGGGAGAGGAGCAGGGACAAGAGGAGCAGGGGGGAGACAGAGGAGAAGAGGGGCCACAAGGAGGAGAGGGAGGACAGGGGGGGCCACAAGGAGGAGAGGGAGGACAGGGGGGGGCCACAAGGAGGAGAGGGAGGACAGGGGGGGGAGGCACAGGGAGGAGAGGAAGGCCAAGCGCTCCACCAAGAGCAGAGCAAGGAGAGGAGGCACAAGGCGGACAGGGGGGAGGAGAAGAGGGAGGAGAAGAGCAGGAAGAAGGAGAAGGAGAGGGAGAGGAGCAGTCCCAAGGGGGAGGGGGAGGGGGAGCCGCGCGCTCACAAGCACAGCGTCAGCAAGGAGCGCCACCGGCAGAGAGATAACGGGAAGGAGACGGGGCGCCACGTGGAGAGAGAGAGGGGGGAGAAGACGACGCATGGAAGCAGGGCTGACTCGCCCTAGCCCCTCTCTTTATCTCGCCCGTCATCCCTCCTTTTCTCTCTCATTTCTTACTTTTTTCTTTTTTTTACCTGATTGTCTAGTATGTCACGTGTATGAAAACAAAAAAAAAGTTAAAACTGAGAACAAGTCATTAGCACAACAAACACCGGGTCCGGCCTCGTCGTCTCGGTCGATGTGAAGTTGTTTAATGTAGAACTCTCTCTGCCTTTCTGCCCTCGCTGTCTTGGCCCGTCCTCATCTGAGACGAATGAGAGGGGGAGGTGGTGGGGGGGGTGAAAGGCATTTTAATTTTTTTTATGATTTATATATTGTTTTTTTCTCTCCCTTTCTATGGGAAGTTCCAAACGGCTTTGTACATACTGGTTGTGAGAATGTTTTAAACCTGTCGAGCTGCCAGCCAGGGTGGGTATGGGCGTGTCACCTTCTGACCCCGCCCACCATCGCGCTGGATTCGGCTTATCGCTCTGTTGCATTTTGTTTTCTAATAAAATAAAATCCAAACTACTTTTATGGAAGGAACATCCTGTGTGTGTGTGTCTGTCTGTGTGTGTGGTTGAGTTCTGTTTCAAGGTCTTCGTTAAGCCTAGTCCTAACCAGACTCTCGTACATTTCATTTGTACAAAGAGTCTGGCTCCGCTCCATTGACAAGCGTTGACTTCCTTGTAGGCGGGTACTCTGTTGAAGTTTAAAACTATTGGATCTGCCCAGAGCCACTGTGAGCCGTAACCAATCGCTAGCGTTCATCTTCGCCAATTCCTTCGCCACTACTTTAACAGAGCTAGCTGCCGTAGCTGGGAAATCAAGTCAGTCGTTTGTAAAATACACTTTATTAAAGATTCATCAGATTTGTTAAATACGAAGAGAAATCATTGGCACAGGTTCATCCAAGTGGAGACTGGGGTACAGTACTCATCTGGAGAGAAAGTGATTTACTCATTGATGAGAGAGTATAATTATGTTTTAAACTTCCTGAAAAGACCTTGTAGAAAATAATACAAACGTATCGAAAAGCATTATATTATACTATATAAAAATATGTAAGTTAAGAATCCATAATTTGTCACAAGAACTAAGGAGACAAATTCAATCTAAGGAGTTGGAAACTGGATCACATTTCCTGACCCAAAGCTGTCACATAGTAAACAGACCTATCCCTAAACCATAGCATTGAGCTCACACCAAACTATTCACATTCTAGAAGTAGAACCTCTGTGGTCACATGGGGTTCTGAGAACAATCACATTCTAGAAGTAGAATCTCTGTGGTCACATGGGGTTCTGAGAACAATCACATTCTAGAAGTAGAATCTCTGTGGTCACATGGAGTTCTAATAACAATCACATTCTAGAAGTAGAACCTGTGTGGTCACATGGAGTTCTAATAAAACACATTCTAGAAGCAAAATCTACGGGTGGCTGAACGGGGTTCCGTTCCGCTCTTCAGAACAGAGTTCCGTCCAGTCGTGTCCTCACATGCGGACCCCCGTGCTCATCTCCACACACACCGGCTCTGAGGAGGGCCCCGGGGGGGCGGGGCCCCGGGCCGACACCCACACGCAGTAGGTGGAGCCAGGACGGAGGTCGGTGAGGATGGAGCTCTCCCCGTACACGGTGACCACCTGCGGGCGCCCTGAGGCCCCCTGCTCACGGACCACCAGCCTGTAGGTCTCCGCCCCTGGGCACGGAGGACCAATCAACCAGCAGGGACGTGGCGTTTCCCACGGAGACCCTCACCGTGGGAACCAGGAGACCTCCTGCTGTGAACAGACGGTAATTATAATGATGGGATTTTTGCGACGTTTTTAATGGAGAGTTGTTTGTTGTTGCGCTGTGCCTGGTTAAAACGCGGTTAAAATACAGGCTGGTTAAAATACAGGCTGGTTAAAATACAGGCTGGTTAAAATACAGGCCGTTCCTTGGAATTACTACTACTGTAAAGGTGCACTTATGGTCGTTAATTATCTACTGTGATTAAAGCAGGCACCAATTGAATAACTTAACAATAATCATCATAGGTAGTCAGGAGTGTTTGGGCAGTGAGGGAAGGGTTAAGGAGGGGTCAGTTACTCACCTGTCTGTGGCTCTTCATCCTCTACATCCCTCCTCTTCCTGCTGTTGGCAGACAGCACTGTGGACAGACAGGCACTGTCATCATGATGTACTGTGCTGCGGTTGTGCATCAATACTGGCAAGTACACACACAACTCACAACTACATACGCACAAGCACAGACACACATAACCACACACAACTCACAACCACATACGCACAAGCACAGACACACATAACCACACACAACTCACAACCACATACGCACAAGCACAGACACACATAACCACACACAACTCACAACCACATACGCACAAGCACAGACACACATAACCACACACAACTCACAACCACATACGCACAAGCACAGACACACATAACCACACACAACTCACACAACCACATACGCACAAGCACAGACACACATAACCACACACAACTCACAACCACATACGCACAAGCACAGACACACATAACCACACACAACTCACAACCACATACCACAAGCACAGACACATACCACACACAACTCACACTACATACGCACAAGCACAGACACACAAACCATCACAACTCACCAACCACATACGCACAAGCACAGACACACATAACCCACACACAACTCACACAACCACATACAAAAACCCCACACACACAAATCATCGCTCACACCTGTGTACACACACCTATGTAAACACACAGACCTACACACACACACACACACACCTACAAACAAGAACCTACCTGTGATGTTCACGGTGGGCGGGCTCTCCCCGACAGCGTTGCTAGCGGTAACCTCCAGGTCCCTCGGGTTGAGGTTGTTGACGGAGCAGGACAGCTGCGGCGTGCTGCACACGCTCAGACGCACCGCCGCCCTCACGTCGTACACGGTTGTACATGGTGGCGTGCACCGACGCGTTCCACGACACCAGGGCGGAGGAGTTGTCCCCGCGTAGTTAAGCGACAGGCTGGGTTTTGCTTAGTGTTGCGGAAACCTGACTCACACCACGGTGGTGATGTAGTTCATCTGTAAGTGTGTGTTTTGTTTGTCGCGTGTGTTTGTTTGGTGTGTGTTTTGTGTGTGTTTGTGGTGTGGTTGTGTTGGGTGGTTTGTGGTTGTGTTTGTGTGTTTGTGGTTGTTTTGTTGGGGTGTGTGTGTTGTGTTTGTTGTGTGTTGTTTGGTTGGTTGTTTGTTTTGTTGTTTGTGTTTGTGTGTTTTGGCCCGGTGGTTGAAGCTGACGTTCTGACTGGGCATGCTGGTGCATGTCCTGGTGTTGCTGGCGACCACAGAGACGCGTAGTCTGCCACAGCTCAGATCGCCAGGCTGCAGGTTAGCCGCCGTGCGTTACAAACGTCCTGACTCTCCACCGGCGCGGCACCGTTACCCGGTACGACCTCCCTCCTCCACGGGGACGCCGCCCTCACGACACCAGCGCCCCGCGCACTCACAGGAAGAGGTGATGACCACATCGGTGCGGGCAGGTTCTGAGGGAGGGAGGGGTTTAGATGTTACTCTATCTTCCGGGCGTCTGAGGTCGGAGGTCGGAGGTCGAGGGCTACATGTCGTGTCAGAGGAGAGCCTCTGTCACAGGTTGGGCTAGATCAGGGTCGCTAGATCAGGTTGGGCTAGTCATGGTTAGGGCTCGATCCAGGGTTATGGCTAGATCATGTTAGGCGCTAGATCCAGGGTTAGGGCTAGATCATGGTTAGGGCTAGATCCAGGGCTAGATCCGGGTTCGATCAGGGTTAGGGGCTAGATCAGTGTGATCATGTTAGAGATCAGGGTTAGGGCCTAGATCAGGGTTTATAGGGCTAGATCCATGTAGATCCAGGTTAGATTCAGGGTAGGGCTAGATCCAAGTTCGGGCTAGATCGGGTCGCTAGATCCAGGGTTTGGCTAGATCCAGGGTTGCTAGATCGTTAGGGTTAGATCCTAGAGTAGGCTAGATCAGGGTTAGGGCTAATCAGGTTAGGGCTAGATCAGGGTTTGGGCTGATCCAGGGTTAGGACTAGATCCAGAGTTAGGGCTAGATCAACTGGTTAGGCTAGATCCACAGGGTTAGGGCTAGATCCCGGTTAGATCAGGTTAGGGCTAGATCAGGGTTATAGCTAGATCAGGGTTAGGGCTAGATCAGGGTAGAGGCTCTAGATCAGGGTTAGTTGGCTAGATCAGGGTAGGGCTATCCAGGGTTAGGCGACGATCCGGGTTAGGAGCGTAGACTTCACAGGTTAGAAGGGCTAGATCAAGGTTAGGCTAGATCATGGTTAGGGCTAGATCAGGGTTAGGGCTAGATCCTGGTTAGGGCTAGATCCAGGGTTAAGGCTAATCAAGTTAAGGG
The DNA here is from genome assembly GCA_903064625.1 of Mallotus villosus. Lineage (NCBI taxonomy): Eukaryota > Metazoa > Chordata > Actinopteri > Osmeriformes > Salangidae > Mallotus > Mallotus villosus. The sequence continues at coordinate 15,229 of CAEFZP010005307.1, forward strand.
GCTCTATCAGTGGTTAGTCTAGATCAGGGTTGGGCTAGATCAAGTCCTGTCTTAACCCATGTGCTGATCCTGTAGGGGGCGCTCCTGAGCACGCTACACGTGTCAGACGAGGGCGCCACGATGACGGAGACTGCAGGCCGCAGAGCGCCCCCTGGAGGACGCAGCTGGAAGACGAGCTGTTGCAGGACAGGAAGGAGCGGTCGCTGCCCTCAGCCGTGGCTGTGTACACGGGGTTTACCCGGGCGGATGACAGGGGCTGCCCCTCCACCAGGATGGGGAACTGTTGTGGCACTGGGCGAAAGGCTGTGATGCTGGAGAGAGAACAAGGAGCTGGAGGAGAGGAGGAGGGTTGGGGGGGAGGAGGAGGGGAGAAGAGGAAGAGAGGGAGAGAGAAAAACAGCAGAAAGGGCATGTTTATGAGAAGGGCGAGTAGTTTTTCTGTCTCTGACAAGTCACTGTTTTTCCAGGAAGTGCTATCATCAAAACATTCAGCTGTACAACAGACTAATAGGAATGGTAGTGCCCTTTTAAAAAACGAAAGAACAAAATACGTCACGAGAGCCTGTCGACAGGAGACACAGTGTCCGGACGGAAGTCGTAGTTACCCGTGACGATATCGAAGGTGGCGCTGGGCGGGCCGTAGCAGACCCCGTTGCTACGGTTACGTTGACGGTGTTTGAGCGCTCTCGCGGCGGGTCAGGAAGCTCACAGGTGTGGTTGGAGGTGGAGCAGGAGGAGGAGTTGAGCCCTCAGCCGACACGCCCACCCCCGTGTAGCTCTGAACGTCAGGAGAGGGGATCCACCAACCCAGCCGAGTTTAGTCACACAGTCCTGACTGGCGTTCACCCCCTGAGGCTGGCAGGGCACTGCAAGGGGGGAGAGGGAGGAGATGAGGGGGGGAGGGGGGGAGAGGGGGGGGTGGGTGGGAGAGGTGGAGAGGGGGGAGGGGGGAGAGAGAGAGGGAGGGGGAGAGATGTTCAGTCACTAACGCCTCACAAACTTTATAAAGGCGATGTGTGTTACTTC
>CAEFZP010005314.1:0-12500 GCA_903064625.1 Mallotus villosus
TCAGTACTGTACCAGTGCAGTGTGTCAACGTTTAAGCCACCAGGCACAAACAAGGCAGCGGGGTCATACGGACGGATTAATGTACATTTATTATTGCAAAAAGAAAAGTATCGGCAAGCCGCAGCAAACCGTAACAATGAACAAACAATGACAAATAACAAGGGCTAAGAGACAAGGGACGTACCAGTACGTAAAGACATGGAGAAGGGACTATGAGCGATTCCCGACGAGACAAACAAAGTGCACTGCGCTAAGGTCCGAAAACGGCCCTGCTGGAAAACCACTAACTAACCTGGTATTTCTAAACTGACTACACTAAACTCTAGGTTACAAAAGGTGCAGGTGGGACCGCTCCTAAACTACGGTGCATAACAAAGGTTATCTACGTGTTGAGGAGTATACCCATGGGTCTCTTCACTATCTCCCTTCTCCTCTTACACATCTGGACAAAACACAGCCGCGCAACGCGACTCGCCCTCTCTCTCTCCTGATACGCCAAACAGATCACATTTTATATATGACGACAGTGTCTAACTAGGCCCAATTAGACACAGCCGCATCAGGTCCGGATCTCGACGTCGGGGCGCGCACTCCAACGTCATCTCCAACACCGTCACAGGAACACCTACAGACAAGACACACAAACAAAACACACACCCCCTACAGGCAGGAGTAGGAGCCGTAACACCCCCACCCATAAAGCACAAACCCATAGGTTTGGGTTTACAACAAACAAAACCAATGACCGCACGGAGTAACATCACACACGTGACAAGGCGTCAGCAACCACGTTCTCTGACCCTCTCTTGTGACGAATCTCCAGGTTGAAACCTTGGACCATCATTGACCAGCGCATAAGACGATGGTTATGGTTGTACATGCGTTGTAAAAATACTAGTGGGTTATGGTCAGTAAAGACCACAATAGGAAGCGTCGTGGAACCCAAGTACACCTCAAAAAACTGCAAGGCTAACAACATGGCCAAGGCCTCCTGCTCGATAGTGGAGTAACGGGACTGGCAACCGGTAAATTTACGGGAAAAATAGCAAACGGGATGATCAATTCCGTCAGTACCTTCCTGGAGCAATACGGCACCAGCACCCACTGCGCTCGCGTCCACCTCCAGCTTGAAAGGGGTGTCAAAATCAGGGGCAGACAAAACAGGAGAGCTACACAACAAAGATTTAATTGTAGCAAACGCATCCTGACAAACATCGGACCACACAAAAACCACAGATGGACTGAGCAAAGCCGTCAAAGGGGCGGCCACAGAAGAGAAGTTCCGGCAGAAACCACGATAGTATCCAGCCATCCCCAAGAATCTGCGCAACTCACGCCTAGTGACAGGGGGAGGAAACGCGGCAATAGCAGAGACCTTAGCAGCTAAGGGGCGTACTTCTCCCCGGCCAACCTGTTTGCCGAGATACGTGACCGTTGCCTTCCCGAACTCGCACTTGGCCAAATTTAGGGTCAGATTGGCACCTGCTAAACGTTCAAACACCTTGGTAAGCGATTTCACATGTTCACACCACGTCGCCGAAAAAAACCACCAGATCATCTAAATACGCCGAGCAATTCGGAACGCCCGTTAGGACGGTGTTGACCAGTCTCTGAAACGTTGCAGGGGCATTGCACATACCGAAGGCCATCACAGTATACTGCAGAAAATCATCCGAAGTAACAAAAGCGGAGATCTCCGAAGCACGAGAGGTAAGGGGTACTTGCCAGTATCCCTTTAACAGATCAAGCTTAGTTACAAACACAGCAGAACCAATAGTGTCTACGCAGTCATCTAACCGGGGCAAAGGATATGAGTCAGGCAGAGTGACTGCGTTTACTTTTCTGTAATCCGTACAGAAGCGATGGGTACCATCAGGTTTAGGGACAAGCAAGCAAGGGGAGCTCCATGGACTTGAGCTGGGCACCGCAAGGCCAGTTCTCTTCAAGTAGTCCACCTCAGTCCTCATGACTGACCGCTTGAACATGTTCACGCGGTATGCATGCTGTTTGATAGGGGTTTTACCCTGCACATTAATGTCGTGAGTCAACACAGAGGTGCGAGTGGGAACATCACTAAACAAACACGGATAGGCACCAACTAACCTCAGGACGTCGTTTCTCTGAACATCCTCCAAATGCGCCAACAGACTTGGTAGCGCCTTTAACTGTTGGGAATTGTCCAACCGAACACATTGCTGTGGGGCGTTGCGTAGGACCAATCCATCCTCGTCAACGTCCGTGCTAAGGACAGAGGTTAGCAACACTCCCTTAGGAGCCACCAAAACAGCGGGTCCTGTTGGTGGGATAGTGCCTGATGTAGGGGAGGCTTCTCTTTCCTGATAGAGTTTAAGCATATTTACATGGCAAACACGAGACTTTCGTCGACGTTCTGGCGTGCAAACAACATAATTAGTAGCACTGAGTTGCTTCTGCACGAGGTATGGACCAGAAAACTTCGCGGATAGCGAAGAACCGAGCAGGGGTAACAAAACCATTACTTGGTCACCCGCTTGAATGTGCCTCGCCACTGCCTTCTCGTCGTAACGATTCTTCATGCTTGTTTGGGCAGAAGAAAGTGCCACCCGGGCCAACTCACAGGCTTCTGACAAACGTTCTCTCAGTTGGAGAACATGATCCGTAACACTTTTTGAGACCGGCGCAGGGGATAGGATATGGTCTTTTAATACCTTCAGGGGACCACGCACCGTGTGCCCGAACACCAGGTCTGCCGGACTAAACCCCAAAGACTCCTGTACCGTTTCCCGTATAGCAAACAAAACCAACGGAACACCTTCATCCCACTCTTTCTCAGTTCCCAGGCAATACTTCCTTAGCATAGATTTTAACGTTTGATGCCACCTTTCTAACGCACCCTGACTCTCGGGGTGATAGGCACTCGATACTATGTGAGAAATGGAGAGCGTGCTCATGACCTGGTTAAACATTTTGGAACGGAAATTGGAGCCTTGATCAGTCTGCACGACCTTCGGCAGCCCGAATGTTGAAAAGAACTTTGTCAAAGCTCTCAGGACCACTTTAGTGGTGATAGAACGAAGAGGAATAGCCTCTGGATAACGTGTAGCTGAACACATCATGGTAAGTAAATATGTATTACCTGTCCTAGTCCTTGGTAGGGGACCAACGCAATCAACGAGCACTCTCTCAAAGGGTTCCCCCATGACCGGGATTGGACACAGAGGAGCTGGCCGGATAGTCTGGTTGGGTTTACCAGTAACCTGGCAAATGTGACAGGTACGGCAAAAACTAGACACATCAGTCTTCAGAGCAGGCCAAAAGAAATGCCTGAGCACACGGTCGTAGGTTTTTGTTATGCCCAGATGACCAGCCCACGGAATGTCATGGGCAAGGGACAGGATGTTATATCGGAACGCCATGGGCATTACGATTTGGTACACGGTACTCCAATCCCTATCAGAGCCAGTACGGAAAGTCCACTTACGCATCAACAGACTATCGTCTAGAAAGTAGGCTGCTCTTTTAGCGTCTGCCTCTTCCCTGGAGACAACGGCTGAAAAACACCTGACTAAGGTCTTATCCTCCTTCTGTGCCACAAGTAATTGTGCGCGTGTAACCGGCAGTTTAAAACAATCTTCAGGACTATCGGCTACTTTGCTACCTTCCTCAGGAGGGAGACTCTCAGCACACGGAGGTTCCGCGAGGCCAACAACATCCATACCCCCTTCTGTAAGGCTGTTTGCAACCACCGTGTCATACAAGTCACTGGGGTCTTCATCTAGACGCGATTGGGCACGCGTCATTACGCATGACGGAAAAACACCGGGAAACTGCTTATGCATAGCATCAGGGCCTGACCTCATCTCGGGCTCATCCAACACTTCGATAACAGGCATCACTCGACCACCCGCAATATCGTTTCCCAAGATCAAGGAGACGCCTCTTACCGGAAGGGAATCCTGTACACCCACTCTAAACCGTCCGTTTACCAAAGGGGACGATATGTACACGTTATGCAGGGGCACAGCATAGTATTCCATCCCGATACCTTGCAACAGCACCTTGGATCCACAGGAGGAGTCTACCGACCAAGGCAAGACTTCTGAGAGGATCACCGACTGGGCTGCACCAGTGTCTCTTAAAATGTGAAGGGTCTGCTCGTCCTTTGACTCCCCTGTTAGTGACACGGATCCCGTCAATATAAAGGGTAGATAACTGGGGTCGGGACCAGGCTGCGTATTACCACCCTGTTGAGATATTAAATGAGGCGATGAGGAAAGCAAACCCATGCCTTTCGCAGGTGCTTTTGGTGACGAGGGAGACTGGCGGTTTTTCAATGCCCGACAGTCTGCTAGGACATGGCCTCTACGATGGCAATAATAACATTCCCGTTCCTCTCTGGGGCGCTGGTAACTGTTCCCCGTACGTTCCTCTCCCTGTTTAGCGGGATGAGCAAAGGAACGTCTCTCATCTAACTCACGAGCTGGCTCACGTTGAGAAGCCGTGAACACAGTCTTATGCGTGAGCACGAACTCGTCTGCCAATACCGCTGCTGGTGCTAACGATACTACTTTTTGTTCGTTTAGGTGCAACACCAACCGTTCAGACAGGCCGTTCTTAAACTCCTCCAAGAGAACAAGGTCTCTGAGGGTAGCGAAATCAGTAGCCTTGCTGGCAGTGCACCATCTGTCAAAGAGAGCCTCCTTCTCTCTGGCGAAATCCACATATGATTTTGTAGGGGCTTTACGGTAATTTCTATACCTCTGCCGGTAAGCCTCCGGCACTAGCTCGTACGCACGAAGAACTGCGGACTTTACACAATCATACTGCAAGCTCTCCTCCAGAGACAAAGCGGACACTACATCTTGAGCTTTACCGGAAAGTTTGCATTGTAGCAACAAAGGCCACACCTCCGTAGGCCAGCGCATAGACGCCGCTATACGCTCGAACACACTAAAGTAGGAATCCACCTCGGATTCCCTAAATGGTGGAACAAGGGCGATGTTTCTACTCACGTCAAACCTGTCGGAATGATGCGGTGGGGAACTAGGATGGGGAGTAAACCCGGAAACAGCAGGGTTCGGTGGCATCATGTTCTGTGCCCCTAACTCCAACTGACGCATCCTGTACTCACCGTCAATCTCCAGCCTTCGCAACTCAAGTTGATGAGTAAGCTCAACCTGCCGGGCCCTCTCCTCCCTTTCTATCTGCAGGCGTGTAAGGCGCACCTTTAAGCGAGCCTGTTCGGGTGAACCAGGGGTAGAACCCGTTCGTTGCGACGATGGAGGAGTCTTCACAACCTGTATACCCGAAGCAGCGTCGGCTTCCCCCGAACTCAGACGTTCCGTGGACGTTAACACCTGTATGTCCACCAACCCACGTAACAATGCCTCAGTCAGCTCGGGCTTAAGGAGCTGTTTCGACACTGGTATCTGATAGTGACTAGCCAAGGCCCATAAATCCTCCTTGCGACACTGACGCAATAACTCCTCTTCAGGAGCCTCTATAAAAGCTTGAACAGCCGCCATTGCAACGTGCACGAAACACAAACGAATCACGTTAACGCACCACCAGGAAAGTAACAAAATCAAACATGTAGGATCATAGAGATCCCGGACGAGCCCCCATTCTGTTACGTACGTTGTTAAAGGTAACACTGTTTGACTGTCAGTACTGTACCAGTGCAGTGTGTCAACGTTTAAGCCACCAGGCACAAACAAGGCAGCGGGGTCATACGGACGGATTAATGTACATTTATTATTGCAAAAAGAAAAGTATCGGCAAGCCGCAGCAAACCGTAACAATGAACAAACAATGACAAATAACAAGGGCTAAGAGACAAGGGACGTACCAGTACGTAAAGACATGGAGAAGGGACTATGAGCGATTCCCGACGAGACAAACAAAGTGCACTGCGCTAAGGTCCGAAAACGGCCCTGCTGGAAAACCACTAACTAACCTGGTATTTCTAAACTGACTACACTAAACTCTAGGTTACAAAAGGTGCAGGTGGGACCGCTCCTAAACTACGGTGCATAACAAAGGTTATCTACGTGTTGAGGAGTATACCCATGGGTCTCTTCACTATCTCCCTTCTCCTCTTACACATCTGGACAAAACACAGCCGCGCAACGCGACTCGCCTCTCTCTCTCCTGATACGCCAAACAGATCACATTTTATATATGACGACAGTGTCTAACTAGGCCCAATTAGACACAGCCGCATCAGGTCCGGATCTCGACGTCGGGGCGCGCACTCCAACGTCATCTCCAACACCGTCACAGGAACACCTACAGACAAGACACACAAACAAAACACACACCCCCTACAGGCAGGAGTAGGAGCCGTAACAGTGTGCAGCCATTTAAACTCAAGCCGATTTTAAATATATGCAGTCTGGCCTGAACATTCCAGAGGAGTTGTAGAAGTGTGAACTCTGCAGGGACTCAGAGTGTCCCTACAGACTGTCTGTTTGCATTAGATCCTTGTGTCTACACGACTACTACTGTGTGTGTGTCTGTCTGTCTTCAAGTGTTTATGTATGGTGAGAGGAAGGAAGAGGGTTTGTGTTAACACATAGGGACTTGATAACACTGATTTTCTATGTTATTGTGTGTGTGTGTGCGTGTGTGTGTGTGTGTGTGTGTGTGTGTGTGTCTCCATCAGTCCATAAGTGTGTATCTCACCTTCAGGCTGTGCTGTGCTCAGGTGCAGTAGGCAGCTTATAGATGAGCTTCACATCGGGCTTACAGAGATATAAATAGCTGCTATTGTCTTTCAGTGGGAGTGTAGAGACGGTGGCATTGTCATAGTCTGAGGCACACCTGATCGTCCCTGTCGAAAGGGTGACGCTGGACCCTCCAGTCAACATTTAGTCATTTAGCAGACGCTCTTATTCAGAGCGACTTATAGTAAGTACAGGGACATTCCCCCCCGAGGCAAGTCGGGTGAAGTGCTTGCCCAAGGACACAACGTTGTTTGTCACGGCCGGGGATCGAACCGGCAACCTTCTGACCCTCTCAACACTGCCTATGCTGCATACTCAGGGTCCCTTTGGACATGGGGCAAGATTCAGTACTTCCATATTGATGGCTTTCTATTGGTCATGGTCAGGAAGTTCTGTCTGGTTAAGACTTACCCCTCTTCCAGTTTGGTTTAGGAAGCTTTTTGTTGAGCAGTGCGGAAAGGATGGGGTCTTGCTCTGCACACACACACCACACACACACCACACACACACACTCACCACACACCACACACTCACACACACACACACACTAGGAAAGCACGTACACATACGCAACCACACACACGCACATGCAAACACACACGCACATTCTCACCTCTCTGTCTGTGTCTGTCAGCCAGAGCAGCAGGATTATAAATATGTGATTAATGCCTGAGAGAGTGTCTCCCTCCCTGCCCACAGGGTATTTCACCCTACTTGCCTCGGGGGGGAATGTCCCTGTACTTACTGTAAGTCGCTCTGGATAACAGCGTCTGCTCAATGCCTAGATGTAAATGTAAACAGCTTTCAGGTGCAGCCGGACTTCAGTGCCTCTCCTTCATGGGATCAAAGGTTCAGTTTGTGTATTTGCTCCGTTCTGCTTCATGAGACCCCCCCCCCTGTTTTAGACAATGGTACGTTCCATCTATACCTTACCTCAGACCCCCTGGTCATGTAAGGGTTGTTTTATGCACTGGTGCAAACTGCTGCTAAAACTGTCCTGTGTGTGCATGCTAGTGTGTGTGTGTGTGTGTGCGTGCTAGTGGTGTGCGTGTGTGTGTGTGTGCATGCTAGTGTGTGTGTGTGTGTGTGTGTGTGCATGCTAGTGTGTGTGTGTGTGTGTGTGCATGCTAGTGTGTGTGTGTGTGTGTGTGTGTGTGTGTGTGCATGCTAGTGTGTGTGTGTTGTGTGTGTGTGTGTGCATGCTAGTGTGTGTGTGTTTGTGTGTGCATGCTAGTGTATGTGTGTTTGTGTGTGTGTGTGCTGCTAGTGTGTGTGTGTGTGTATGTAATGAGAGGAGACAGTGAGACAGTTGGTCAGCATTGCCCTTGTCCAGGTGTACAGATCTGTCAGATGTGTCGCACAGCAGTTTTAGAGCTGTCTGATGTGCAGGTGGGGGTCAACCCTCAGCACCCCCCATCCCCTCCCTGACAAGCCCAGCACTGACAGCCCAGCACTTCCCTCAGCACTCCCTCATCACCCCTTCCTGACAAGCCCTAACTACCAGACCAGGACATCACAGTGCCCAAGCAAAAGAAAATATGTACATCAGGAAACCCACTGCCTCTTAACCCTCTCTGACCAGTATACTTACAAAGTACATATGTACATATATTGTAGTTGTCAATAAGTATGTGAAAATACCAAATCGGTACATTTTAAGTACACTTTGAAAAATTACAAATAAGGAAATATATCACAGTAAGCTCTAATTTAATGCATTTTAATCAAAATTTCTTTTGTTAGAAATTACTTTTCTGCTCGGATGGACATGCTCAAGTTATGCAACACACATTACCAATGTTCAAACCTATCTGGAGTGTGGTTAGGATGTGAAACTGTGAGCGTGTGTTTTTGAGGGGTGAATGATGATAGTCCGTCTCCACAAGTGAGATCAATTCAGGTTCTGGAATTTAAACTTTAGTTATCAGTCGGCTTAGTGAACAGTAACACCAGATACAGAATAACAACCACATCGAGGAAGCAGGAAGGTTTTTGTCTGAGGCCTGAATGTTCAGAGAGCTCCAAACAGAAACGACGCTGGTTCCCGTGGCGACGGGCAGTTTCTGATGGCGGTCCGCAGACGTGTGGTTCCGTAGTGATGACGACACGTGACTTTGATGTTTCAGCTGGAGATGACACGCCCAGAGAGAGCAGCCCCTTCATCAACGACGAGGACAAAGGGGCCTACTACGATGGCAAGAACATGGCTCTGTTTGAGGTAGGGTTACTGCAACGCCACACACAGGGCCGGCCCAATGCCTTTATGGGGCCTTAAGCTATTGTTGCTCCTCGATTATATTTTTTTTTACTACATTAAACTGTAATTTCATGTGCTCTTGGGGGCCCTCTGGTAGCCACAGGGGCCCTAAGTAGCCGCTTTTTGCTTATGCCTTGGGCCGCCCTGGCCACACAGCTCCTCTCCTCACAGCCAGCATGGCTGTCGCTATCCTCCCGCTCGCATTCCATCTCTGATTGTCTCAAACATCTGCATATATAAACTGTATGTTCAGGCATGTTCAGTATCTCGAGGCACTGGACTGACTCCCTGTCTTGGTGTGTGTGTGTGTGTCTTGTACAGGAGGAGATGGACAGCCACCCCATGGTGTCGTCTCTGCTCAACAAGCTGGCCAACTACACCAACCTCACGCAGGGTGTCATCGAGCACGAGGAGGCGGAGAACGAGGAGGGGGGCGCCAAGAAGGTCACCGTGACGGTACACAAGCCTGCGCCGCCATCTTGGATCTTGAAAGTGTCTGTCGTCGGTTCTGCATCCTCTTTCACGGAGGACCTCCATGAGTCCTTCTGGAGTTTCTGATCACATCTGTACGTGTGTACTGTGTGTGTACCTGTGTGTGTGTGTGTGTACGTGTGTGTGTGTGTACCTGTGTGTGTGTACCTGTGTGTGTGTGTGTGTGTGTGTACATGTGTGTGTGTGTGTGTACCTGTGTGTGTGTGTGTGTGTCCTGTGTGTGTGTGTGTGTGTGTGTGTACCTGTGTGTGTCTGTGTGTGTGTGTGTGTCCTGTGTGTGTGTGTACCTGTTGTGTGTACCTGTGTGTGTGTACGTGTGTGTACCTGTGTGTGTGTACCTGTGTGTGTGTGTGTCTGTGTGTGTCCTGTGTGTGTGTGTGTGTACTGTGTGTGTACCTGTGTGTGTGTGTGTGTACCTGTGTGTGTGTTGTGTACCTGTGTGTGTGTGTACCTGTGTGTGTGTGTCCTGTGTGTGTACCTGTGTGTGTGTGTGTGTGTACCTGTGTGTGTGTGTGTGTGTTGTGTGTGTGTACCTGTGTGTGTGTGCGCAGGCCCCTCAGATGGGCACGTTCATCGGGGTGTACCTGCCCTGCATGCAGAACATCCTGGGGGTCATCCTCTTCCTGCGACTCACCTGGATCGTCGGCACCGCAGGCATCATGGAGACCTTCGCCATCGTGTTCATGTGCTGCGCGTGTGTGAGTACACACACACACACAGAGTACACACACACACACAGTCACACACACAGTACACACACACACAGTACACACACACACACACACAGACATAGACACATACTGTACATATACACACACACAGAGACATTAGCACACCCACCCCCACACACAGAACAAAACTCAGTGCCATCAGTTATCAGTATCTACCTGTCTCTCTCTTACCTGCCTGTCTCTCTTACCTGTCTGTCTCTCTTACCTGTCTGTCTCTCTTACCTGTCTGTCTCTGTCGTCTCTCTACCAGACCATGCTGACTGCCATATCCATGAGTGCTATCGCAACCAACGGCGTAGTGCCAGGTACTGTTCAATCTCAAAGCCTTTCTCATCTCTGTGTGAAGATCCATTCAACCAGCTAACCGACCGACCCTGTTCCCCTCCAGCTGGGGGCTCGTACTACATGATCTCCAGGTCTCTGGGGCCGGAGTTCGGAGGAGCCGTGGGTCTGTGTTTCTACCTTGGGACAACGTTCGCTGGATCCATGTACATCCTGGGAACCATCGAGATCCTGCTGGTGAGCAGCGGGCTGGACGACCTGGGGGGGCTGGGGGGAGGGAGGGGGAGGGGCGGGGGAGGGTGGCATGTTGTCTCTCTCTATCTTAACTCTCTCTTCAACCTCCAGTGGTCTCAAGTTATGGCGTCCAGAGAGAGGTGCCCCATAATAATTAGATCTCTCTCTCTCTCTCTCTCTCTCTCTCTCTCTCTCTCTCTCTCTCCTCTCTCTCTCTCTCCTCTCTCTCTCTCTCTCTCTCTCTCTCTCCCTCTCTCTCCTCTCTCTCTCCCCTCCCTCCTCCTATCTCTGTATTTCTCCCCCCTTCCTCTCTGTCCCTCCCTCCCTCTCTCAGACCTACATCGTCCCCAGCTGGGCAGTGTTTGTGGCGGAGAAGCAGGAGGATGAGAAGGGAGCTCTGCTCAACAACATGCGCGTGTACGGCACCTGCTGCCTGGCCCTCATGGCCCTGGTGGTGTTTGTGGGGCGTGAAGTACGTGAACAAGCTGGCGTTGGTCTTCCTCTCCTGCGTGGTGCTGTCCATCATGGCCATCTACGCCGGGGTCATCAAGACCGCCATTGAGCCGCCTGACTTCCCGTGAGTCTGTGTACAGGACACACTGGAGTCCGTTCTACCCACCTGTTTGTTATAAAAATACACTATTGACACACGGCGCATTCGCCAGGAATCCTTTTTGACAGACATTGTAGAAAATCTCCCCTTCGAATCATCCAAACTTTGGAAAACTTGAAAAAACTGTACCTTTTTTATGTTGTGTTGTGTGTGAAAAAAAGGTTTTAAAATGTTTTCAACCTTTCAAAACTTGTTTGTAGATACTTTTATCCACACACAAAACGATTCCTAAAAGTTTCTAGTTTTTTAAGAAAGGCAGCACACCCAAATATAGCCTTCCAGGACTGCATGTTGAGGTAATGGTGTCGGGGGGTCTCCCCCGTGTGGGCGTTCTCTCCTCAGGATCTGTCTTCTGGGGAACCGTTCTCTGAAGAACCACAACTTCGACAAGTGTCTGAAGACGGAGGTGATCAGGAACGTGACCCACACCACACAGCTGTGGGGCCTGTTCTGTGACAGCTCCGCCCTCAACGCCACCTGCGACGAGTACTTCACCCTCAACAACGTGACGGAGATCCAGGGCATCCCGGGTCTGCTCAGCGGGGTCATCTCAGGTCAGAGGTCATGCCGAGGATGGAGGGAGGGAGGGAGGAGAGATGGGGGGGTGTGTGTGTTTCTCTTTCTTTACACTCTCTCTGTGATGCATAACGTGTGTCTGTGTGTCTTTGTGTGTGTGTGTGTGTGTGTGTGTGTCTGTGTGTGTGTGTGTCTGTGTCTGTGTGTGTGTGTCTGTGTGTGTGTGTGTGTGTGTGTGTGTGTCTGTGTGTGTGTGTCTGTCTGTGTGTGTGTGGCTGTCTGTCTGTGTGTGTCTGTGTGCGTGTGTGTGTGTGTGTCTGTCTGTGTGTGTCTGTGTGTGTGTGTTGTGTGTGTGTGTGTGTGTGTGTGTCTGTCTGTGTCTGTCTGTGTGTGTGGCTGTCTGTCTGTGTGTGTCTGTGTGCGTGTGTGTGTGTGTGTCTGTCTGTCTGTGTGTGTGTGTGCTGTAGACAACATGTGGGGGGACTATGGTCCCAGTGGTATGCTGGTCGAGACAAAGAACTATGCGTCGGTCCCAGCTCAGGACGGCTCTAACGACATCAACAAGCCATACGTCTCCAACGACATCGCCACCTTCTTCACCCTGCTGGTGGGCATCTACTTCCCCTCCGTCACAGGTACTGTAGCCTAGCAACACACCTTCCCCTCCGTCG
>CAEFZP010005314.1:17500-52500 GCA_903064625.1 Mallotus villosus
CACACACACACACACACACACACACAGACAGACTGATCTACTGACATAGAAACACACACACACAGACAGACAGACTGATCTACTGACATAGACACACACACACACACAGACAGACAGACTGATCTACTGACATAGACACACACACACACAGACAGACAGACTGATCTACTGACATAGACACACACACACACACAGACAGACAGACTGATCTACTGACATAGACACACACAGACTAACAGACACACTCAGGTGTGAGGAGCAGACACACAAGTCTGAACAGTAAACACATCCTAACATGCTGTTCCTCAGTTCATACATACAGTCCATGTCTCAGCTGTCACTGGGAATCAGTAAAGTGTGAGAGTTGCTCTCCCCTCACAGAGACGGTCAGAGAGACCACCTCGGCCCACCAGGCCCTGCTCGTTGCTAAGAACATCGACCACTTCCCTAGCAACCAGGCACGCCTCGGGCAAGGCACCATCGACGTGTGGTGGATCGTCCATGACGGAGGTCTGCTCATGCTGCTGCCCTTCCTGCTGAGGCAGCACAAGGTGAGTTCCTATTTCCTGTTGAGACGACTACTTCCTGTTGAGGCGACTACTTCCTGTTTTCTTGTGCAACTTCCTGTTGGAGCAAACGTCAGCAGGACTGTTGGCTCTCATCGAGGGATAAGATACTCAAATGTCAAATGGCTTCTTCAAAGGCCTAGAGAAGTGTATTTTGACTCTTCATGGTCTCTCTCCCCTCCTCTCCTCCACCTCTCCCTCCCTCCCTCCCTCCTCTCCTCCACCTCTCCCTCCCTCCCCCCTACTCTTCCCCCTCTCCCTAGTGTGGAGGAAGTGTAAGATGCGCATATTCACCGTGGCCAACATGGATGACAACAGTATTCAGATGAAGAAGGACCTGCAGTCGTTCCTGTACCAGCTGCGGCTCGATGCCGAGGTGGAGGTGGTGGAGATGGTGAGTTCATGACCCTATCACGCCCGAGGGAGGCGCTACGCTACATGTTTACAGACCAGCTTTTATAGAGTTGTGTTGTGACAGCACAAGTTCCAGTGTAAGGGATAGGAGTGCTGGAGAAAGCACCAAGATCAGTATGTGATCAGCATGTCTGGTCTCCCTCCTCCCCCTCTCTCCCTCCCCTCTCCCTCCTCCCTCCCCCCTCCCTCCCTCCCTCTCCCTCCCTCCCTCCCCCTCCCTCCCTCCCTCCCTCCCTCCCTCCCCCCTCCCTCCTCCTCCCTCCCTCCCTCCCTCCCTCCCCCTCTCTCCTCCCTCTCCCTCCCTCCCTCTCTCCCTCCCTCCCTCCCCCTCCCTCCCTCCCCTCTCTCCCTCCCTCTCCCTCCCTCCCTCCCTCTCTCCCTCCCTCCCCTCCCTCCCTCCCTCCCTCCCTCCCTCCCTCCCTCCCTCCCTCCCTCCTCCCTCCCTCCTCCCTCCCTCCCTCCCTCCCTCCCTCCCTCCCCCTCTCCTCCCTCCCTCCCCCTCTCTCCTCCCTCCCCCCTCTCTCCCTCCCTCCCCTCTCCTCCCTCCCTCTCTCCCTCCCTCCCCCCTCCCTCTCTCGCCCCCTCTCCTCCCTCCCTCCCTCCCCTCCCTCCCTCCCTCCCTCACGCCTCCCTCCCTCCCTCCCTCCCCTCCCTCTCTCCTCCGATCCTCTCCCTCCCTCCCTCCACCTCCTCCTCCTCTCTCCCTCCCCTCCTCGCATGCTCCCTCCCCCTCCCTCCCTCCCCCCTCTCTCCCCCTCCCTCCCCTCTCTCTCTCCTCCCCCTCTCTCTCTCCCTCCCTCCTCCCCTCTCCTCCCCCTCTCTCCCTCCCCCCTCTCTCTCTCCAGCATGAGAGTGACATCTCAGCGTTCACCTATGAGAAGACCCTGGTGATGGAGCAGCGCTCCCAGATGCTGAAGCAGATGCAGCTGTCCCGGAATGAGAGGGAGAGAGAGGTACTGTCACCTGTTACCCTGTTACACTACCCTGTTACACTACCCTGTTACACTACCCTGTTACACTACTTGTTACACTGTCTGTTACACTACCCTGTTCGACTACCTGTTACACTACCATGTTACACTGTTACACTACCCTGTTACACTACCTGTTACACAGCCTGTTACACTACCTGTTACACTGTCTGTTACACTACCTGTTACACTACCTGTTACACGGATCACCTCTCAGGTGTTTTCTCTGACCTGTCACCTCTCCTGACATCCCGCTTGCTCCGTGTCTGCTCGGTGCGGAACTAAAGATTCAGAGCATCACTGACGAATCGCGTAACTCCATCAAGAGGAAGAGATCCTCCGTGGTGGATGTCCCCTCCCCCAACACACTGCAGGTCCCAGGGATAAGCATCTGGAATGACGAGGTAGCCTAGCAACCATCCCACGGGACCGTCCGCCATCCCATAATAAGACGATGGTCGTGCACCTCTACCCTCCCCCTCCCCGTCGCCTTCTAGATCACCCTCCTAGATAGCCGAGTAGAACGTTAGAATCTCCGTTGCTTAGAAACATGTGAAGAAGGTTGTGTCGCATCACCCGAGTGTTGCCAGTGACAACGTGTGAGGTATCTGCAGCACCTTTAGTGTTGTGCAGCTCTGGCTTGGATTCGGATTCGAGTCTTCCTTCTTTATATGTTGGTAGTCCTCCAGACTGCTACACACACCCCTGCCTCCTCCCTCCTCCCTCCTCCTGCACTGTAGTGTGTAGACTCCTCCAGCCTGCCATGGACCACCACCACCCTTGGACCAACCCCATTCATCTCTCTTATCGTTTCTAAACCCTTTCTGTTCGTCACCTCCTCTGTGCATGGTTTCCTGCACGGTTCTGACCTTTTAACACAGTGGTTCTCAACCCTGGTCGTTACGAATGGTCGTTAGCAGGCTTCTGCATAACTAGATAACGACCCGTTCATTTGAATCGGGTGTGTTGGAGCAGGAGAAACATCTAAAACATGCAGGACAGGGGGTACCCTGAGGACCAGGGTTGAGAACCACTGTGTTTAACACACCACGGATTCAGAACGGCTCATTCTAGAAAGTGGGCGACATCACTTCCCCTGTAATGACATCACCCCTGTCCCGTCGCCCTATAGGCCCAGCTGATCCACGACAGGAACACAGCCTCTCACACCACCATCAACGACCGGGTTGTGCCCGCCACGCCCGACCGCGTCCACATGACCTGGACCAAAGACAAGCTAGCCACGGAGAGGAACCGGAGCCGCGAGGCCAAACATGGGGGTCAAGGACCTGTTCAACATGAAGCCGTGAGTAGCTGGCGCCCCCTAGTGTTTGGTGCTGCAGCGGCATGCTGGCAGGCTGACTGAACTGAAGTAGTCATCTGTTGAATTGTAACCCACTTTACACTCTGACTTGGCATGGACTTTCTATCTGCCAGTACATGTGTTAGAAAACATTATTATGGGATGTTGTGTTGTAAAATATGATGTCCCCTGTGTGTGCTGCTGTGTCTGTGTACTGCAGACACATCTAAGCTGTCTGTGTTCTGTTTTGTTTCTCCTCCCTTCTAGAGAGTGGGAGAGTCTGTAAGTCAAGTTTCCCTTCGTCTCGTGTGTGTGTGGACGTGTGTGTGTGTGTGTGTGCAGGTAGGTATACATGTGGTGGGAATGTAGGTAGGTGTGTGTGTGTGGGGGTGTGGTTTTGCGCTTCCCTTCACCGTCCTAACACAAGCATGCTTGAGCTACATTAGAAGCACAGTAATCAAATCTGCATGTCCAGTTCCCCCTGCATCACCTGCCGATGGTTAACAGACCATCGCCGCTTACTAATGAATAATAAACCATAACCTGTTGATCTCCTATAATAGGAAATAACCACTTAGGAGTCATTCTAACACATTAACCCTGTTGGAGCTATTCACATTCTCGTTGTGTCCCAAGACAGGGGTGGTGATACTGCCCTCTGCTGGTGGAGTCTGATACTGCTCTCTGCTGGTGGAGTCTGACTCGCACAGCAGAGTTCCCTGAGGTCACACACAGACCAGTGCACCGACCGTGTGTGTGTGTGTGTGTGTGTGTGTGTGTGTGTGTGTGTGTGTGTGTGTAGGAACCAGACGAACGTGCGGAGGATGCACACGGCGGTCAAGCTGAACGAGGTGGTGGTCAACAAGTCCCAAGGCGCTCAGCTGGTGCTGCTTAACATGCCTGGACCGCCCAAGAACAAGGGAGGGGACGAGAACTGTATCCTTCACCCCCTCCAGCCACCTCTGGGCCTCTGACTGCAGATTATACTACTGTCTGTCTGTGTGTGTGTGTGTCATACACGTATGCACATACATGGAATCTGGCTGTGTGTGTGTGTGTATTGGAGGATGGTGGCAGGGATGTGTGGTCAATGTGTGTGTGTTCTGCGTGTGTGTGTGTGTGACGCCCCTCCAGCCAGACAGCGGTTGACCCTTGACCCCGGCTGCAGACATGGAGTTCCTGGAGGTCCTGATGGACGGGCTGGATCGCGTCCTGTTGGTGAGGGGCGGGGGCAGGGAGGTCATCACCATCTACTCCTAACGCCGGCGTGCCGTGGACGGGACGCGGGGGGGGGGCAGGCTGGGACGACGCCTGGCCCGGGGGGTGGGAGTGGTCTGGTACCAGGACAGGAGAGGAAGAAGAGGAGAAGGTTGCCCCCTGCAGGGCTGGAGGACAGTGGTGGAGGTGGAGAGGGGAGGGATGCCACTGCGATGCAGGCTGTGCATGTAGCAAGCAGGCTGTCTGGGACAGACAAACCTCAGAACAGCTCAGGAAACAAGCACTGTAACGATTTTAGAGCAGAACTATAACTAGACCAGCGCCATAGTAGACCCAGAACCCGACGATACATAGAGCCATAGATCCAACCTGAGAAACGCACCAGAACAGATGAGATTTGATCAGCGGACGACAGCCGTCTGGGGTATTTGTAAACGTTCACGACTGAACGAGCCGTGAGCCCCTGTGCAGTCTCAGTCTGGTGTTTGAGGCTCCACAGTCGGAGGCTGACGAGCAAAGCAGCTCTTCTTCTGTGGTGCTCAGACATGTGACCTTGATCAGAAGACACGGGGCAGGTCAGCAGAGACTGGCTTGTCGCGTGGTCTGTTGCCTGGCAACGCCATTGGGTCAGTCAGCTCCACTTCGTAGGATGAAAGCCATGATTGAATTCATTGAAGGCATTGTTTGTTTTGGTTCGTGTTGAGGAGAGGCTCTGCAGTGTTTGGTAATACTGCTTTTAACAGAGTCTGCCTGTGAGGCCACTAAACCATTTCACCTCACCTTATGTAGGAAGTGATTTTAACCTCACGTAAAAATGAGAAATAAAACGTCTTGAATTTTATACATAAGCAAAAACAAATTTAAAGGATCAATGGAAAGGAACTCAAAGAGAGGAATTTAAATGTCAGTTTAAATCCTGATTTTAAGGAATTGATTAACAGTAGAGTCAATCCTGAGTGGCAGTTTGTCCTACAACTGCTCGTGGATGACCATGGTTTTTAACTGAGGTTATAGACCTTCATAATGTTGTTTTCATTGACATGGTCCTGTGTGTACTCCCTGACGGAACATGCCGGGTCTATCTTGGAGTGACTTGCAGCTTGCTTCGCCGCATATCAACTCAACATAGGAACGCTTCACGTATTCAGCACCCACTATGCACAAAACCAAACGCTACAGTTTCGTCATGTCTGCATGTGAAATTCATATAACAGTGTCCCTGGTTTCCATAGCGACCGTCATATCTCTTCTCAGACCACAGGTTGGAAGTGTGGTTCTCCGTATTATACAGCGTATCTGCGGTTGTTGTTCTTCTTCACCCTGTCCAGTCCATGTTCCAGTCTACCCCTGCTATGTACCTGCTCATAGTTTAACCATGTATGATACAGATGGAATCTAGAAAGTTCTCTTGACGCTGTCGATGACGTCATAGTCGATGACTTCATAGTCGATGACGTCATAGTCGATGACGTCATAGTTGGAGGTCTGACACCCCCAAGCTCCAGAGTCCATAACGTGCCAAAATGTTTTGAAGTAGACCGTCTGGATCGTGTATGATAACATCCAGTAGATGTAGAACAAGTAGATCTATCTGATAACCTGGAGTTAATAAGACAGGTCTTCATCGGACAGTCACAGGGCTGATCTAGAAAGCAGAATTGACCTCTGATTAAGATTCCTAAATATTAGGACACTGTGTATAGATAACCACTTTTCTTTTTCGTTTGTAAAAACTTTTGCTGGGTACAGTTGGCTTCTGGACTGGATGCGTTTTATTTAAAAGATAAGATGAGATAAATAATAAGATCTAAAGCAACTTTGCCACCCTCCCCTTTGGGCCATCATCTCTGAAAATGTTTATTTATATGATTTTGTTGTTGTTTGTATTTAGGAAACATAATGACCCCTCACAATCGTATTGTTTAGGATGATATCAACAATACTTTAATCCACTCACCTTGTTTCATCGCTTGATACATTTCATGTTTTGCGTTTCGTTTTATACAGCTCAATGAGACATGTCCAGAACACGTGTGGATTTATTAAATGTGAATAAAATGTTGTATTCCCTCGTCATGTCACGTGACCAGTTCCTTATGCGTCATGTCACCATGGGAACATAAAACCTCCCCTTTACAGAGATCATACAGCTCTGCCTTTTGATCTCTGCCAGTTCAAGACCTTTCCTGAAAATATGTCAACAATATTTCCAGTAAATGTTATATTTGAAATAAGATAAGACAATTCAATACATTTGGGAAATGGAAGGGGGGCAGGGGGGCAGGACACACACACACACACACACACACACACAAAAGAACAGAAGAAGAATCATAGTAAAAAAACTGAACAAAAACTGGCCAGACATCTTCTTCTGTGACCTGTATGTCAACCTCCTCCAGCCAGGACAAACACAGCCCTGTTTACTGCAGCCCTGTTTACTGCAGCCGCTTATGTAACTGCACCCAAACCAGCTGGACGCAGACCCACTGACCCAGCGCCCGCTAACTGACTAGACACAGAACAGGAGGATCAAGAGGGAGCGGGCTCTGTGTCTACTCACAGATGAAGAGGGAGAGGGCTCTGTGTCTGCTCAGAGATGAAGAGGGAGAGGGCTATGTGTCTGCTCAGAGATGAAGATGGGAGAGGGCTCTGTGTCTGCTCAGAGATGAAGAGGGAGAGGGCTCTGTGTCTGCTCAGAGATGAAGAGGGAGAGGGCTCTGTGTCTGCTCACAGATGTAGAGGGCTCTGTGTCTGCTTAGAGATGAAGAGGGCTCTGTGTCTGCTCACAGATGTAGAGGGCTCTGTGTCTGCTTAGAGATGTAGAGGGAGGGGGCTCTGTGTCTGCTCAGAGATGAAGAGGGAGAGGGCTCTGTGTCTGCTCAGAGATGAAGAGGGCTCTGTGTCTGCTCACAGATGTAGAGGGCTCTGTGTCTGCTCAGAGATGTAGAGGGGCTCTGTGTCTGCTCAGAGATGAGAGGGGAGGGGCTCTGTGTCTGCTCAGAGATGAAGAGGGAGAGGGCTCTGTGTCTGCTTAGAGATGTAGAGGGCTCTGTGTCTGCTTAGAGATGTAGAGGGCTCTGTGTCTGCTCAGAGATGTAGAGGGAGGGGGCTCTGTGTCTGCTCAGAGATGTAGAGGGCTCTGTGTCTACTCAGAGATGAAAGGAGGGGGCTCTGTGTCTGCTCAGAGATGAAGAGGGCTCTGTGTCTGCTCAGAGATGAAGAGGGAGAGGGCTCTGTGTCTGCTCAGAGATGTAGAGGGAGAGGGCTCTGTGTCTGCTCAGAGATGTAGAGGGCTCTGTGTCTGCTCAGAGATGTAGAGGGCTCTGTGTCTACTCACAGATGAAGAGGGCTCTGTGTCTGCTCAGAGATGTAGAGGGCTCTGTGTCTGCTCACAGATGTAGATGGAGAGGGCTCTGTGTCTGCTCTGAGATGTAGATGTAGAGGGCTCTGTGTCTGCTCAGAGATGCTGACATGCAGGTCGAGGTCGTTTACGGTCGTTAGCGTTGTTTTAGGGTTGGGTTTTCCTCTCCGTCCAAATGTTGCCCCCCACGCCTGACGTGCCCTCAGAGGCGCCACGCCTCGTCCTGCCTCTTCCTCCCCTGCCTCCCCTGCCTCCGTTTCCTCCCCATGATCAGCTTGAGGGGTTGCTGGCACAATAAGACGGATGTTTGTGACTTCCAGAAAGAGGCTGATTTCCCCTCTTCTTCCCTTTAATGAATCAGTTGTAATCCCAAAACGGTTTATTTATTTATTTGATCTGCATTTTGCAACTTGTACAGTTAATGTTGCTGTCTTCAACAGCCAGACGTAGAATACAGATATAGTACCGAGAAATGAGTACCCTGGCACACATGGTACATTTACGTGTTGTCATTGTTAAAACGTTGTTTACCCCGAGCTCAAACACAGCCTGTTTCCCTCTCACTACACTAAAACAATGTGACTGGACGGGATCTCTAACATGACTAAGCAAACTGATTTAACTGTCTTTCTGCTTTTGGTGTTCCCCAGTGAGTCGAGGCCGTGGGAACCAGAACCCACTACTGATATAGACATGTTTACAGGAGGGAGAACTGGGTACTATGACTCATACCCCTTTTCCACCAACGTATTTTGGGTGCCGGTTCGGAGCCGGTGCTTAACCCTAACCATCGGGCTGTCTCACACCCCCCACCGCGCAAATGTTAAAAGTGTATTGGGTAAAATTGTCGCAGCAGAATGATGGGTCGTTGTGAACCTTTGGGTCATCGTGACCCGAAGGCAGCACAAGGGTTAATCGCGAACCAGTTCTTTGTCTTTCGACAGACTGAGAACTGGAAAAGTGGTTTGTACGTGGTTCGTAACCGGCCCCACTTTGAACCTGGTCTAGATTTCTGGATCAGAACCCTGGCCTGGATCAGAACCCTGGATCAAAACCCGACAGACCCTAGCCTGGATCAGAACCCTGGATCAAAACCCTGGATCAGAACCCTGGCCTGGATCAGAACCCTGGCCTGGATCAGAACCCTGGATCAAATCCTGGACCCTGGATCAGAAACCCTGGTCAAACCCTGGATCAGAACCCTGGCCTGGATCAGAACCCTGGATCAAAACCCTGGATCAGAACCCTGGATCAAAACCCTGGATCAGAACCCTGGCCTGCAAAACCCTGGCCTGGATCAGAACCCTGGATCAGAACCCTGGCCTGCCTCAGAACCCTGGCCTGGATCAGAACCCTGGATCAGAACCCTGGCCTGCCTCAGAACCCTGGCCTGGATCAGAACCCTGGCCTGGATCAGAACCCTGGCCTGGATCAGAACCCTGGATCAGAACCCTGGATCAGAACCCTGGCCTGCCTCAGAACCCTGGCCTGCCTCAGAACCCTGGCCTGGATCAGAACCCTGGCCTGGCCCAACGCCTCTGTCGCACGGTCACACACCTTACTGAACGAGGCTGGTCTACAGGAGCCGATTCGTGGGGCTCCTGTGCTGTTTAATGGAATCGTTACTGAGGAATCTTGGATCTTGTAATCAGGGCTCAAGGGCATTCTATCTTCCACCATCAGGAGTTCCTTCCAAGTCACACTACCCGGCCACCAGCACTGTGAATACAAAGGATGTCTTCTCCCATGGACTCACACACACTCACATAGAGTGTCAGGGTACGTCACCCATTACTCCGGTTACCCGAGCAATCAATCAACAAACTGTAAACACAGGAGAATACACAGCATGAGTCCGCGCTGACAGCTCAGATATGAAGAGTCTGTCGGATTCCTCACCGCTAATATAGTTAGATCAGAACTGGATTAGAAAAACGTTAATCCACACTTCACTCGCCTTTCAAGCACTTACTGAGACGCTGATTGAAACTCCCAGCACAAAACTGGGAGATTCAATCAGTGGAAAATAGAAGATTGACTCATTATTGCTCCTTGGATGAAGAAATGTGTTTTGTGACAATAAGACTCCTGCAGAATTCTGACAGCTGGACATTTCTTTTGAATGTAACTTAGTGACATACTTTTCAAAAGGTTGAAAAGTATTGAAGTATGACCAGTAGTATCAAGTAATCTGGATGTAAATGTGATGGAGAAGATCCGACCTATGTGACATCAGTCTTACAGCACCAGCACACCTTTCTGAACTCCCTCAGGTGACACGTTACAGGATATGACATCATAAACACAGGACAAAACTGTCATCTCTTCCTCCACAGAAGGTCTTGGACCAGACACAGTTGCCAGTGTTCCAACTCAATCACTTCTAACTCATTTAGAAGGGCTTTAGACTTGATCCGCCTCTCCTTCTAAATGTAGTCGATCTAAGTAGGTGGAATAGAGTGGGTCTTTGTAGCAGTGATGTTAACACAGACGCATAGCCGACATATGTCACATTCAGGGTGGGAATAGGACAGCCGTCTGTTTCAAGGAGAGACTTGATGTTTGAAGGTGTCGAATTAAACAAAGAACATAGTCAGCTGAATTTGGATGAGACCGGAATCGCACACGCGCACAGACTCTAAAATAAACACGCGGATAAACTCATTTCCAAACACACATACGCAGTAACAGAGGTCATGTGACACCCGACCCTGCAGCCACACCTCCTGTTCGCTGAATGGCCACATTAGACTAAAGCTCTGTGGCCTGGGGTTCACAACTGTACTTACACGTGTGTGTGTGTGTGTGTGTGTGTGTGTGTGTGTGTGTGTGAGAGTGTGTGAATGTGTGTGAGAGTGTGTGAATGTGTGTGTGTGTGTGTGTGTGAGAGTGTGTGAATGTGTGTGTGAATGTGTGTGTGTGTGTGTGTGTGTGTGTGTGAGAGTGACCTAGGCGTGTCCCAGCACGGTCCAGAGAGCAGCCACAGGGCAGATCCACCTCTCTCTCTCCACCTCTCTCCACCTCTCTCCATCTCTCTCCATCTGTCTCCATTCATCCTCAGTCTCTTTCCCAAGACCTGGTGAAGAGCACGGTGGTTTAGAGACAGGTGCTGGAACCTCAGCGGTCTCCCATGGTCACATGGTCACATGGTCACATGGTCACATGGTCAGGGCTGCAGGTGTTACAACACACAACACTGAGAGAAGCATGCCACTGGGGGGAGGAGGGGGTAAGTTGGCAAGAAAGGAGGGTAACAGCTGATTCAGTGTCCAGTGCCCTGCAATATATATACATGTATATAGGGAGTAGTGATGTCTTATGTCTTCTCTCTTATGTACCCCACACACACACACACACATTCACACACTCTCACACACTATCACCACTCTCACACACACACACACACTTCACACACACACACACACACACACACACACACTCTCTCTCACACCACACACACACACACACACACACACATTCACACACACACACACACATTCACAATGGGTCAGTGTTTGAGCCTGAACCACAGTGGACGGAGAGGAGCAGTCTGTTTGTCTACTCTCTCCAGGTGGAGGGTTAAGGAGAGAGTGGCTTTTTTTCCCACCAAACTATTATCATTCCAACTTCCACTAATGACAGGTTGTTAACATATCAGCCGCCATGGTAACCAAAAGCACTTCAGAGACCTTGACAGCTCTCGTCCTGTTCAGGGTGACACAAATGGCCGGGCAATTATTTCACCGGCCATTTGGGAGAAATCTATAACCTCTTTGCCTCAGGCATGAGAAGGGAAGAATCCGAATACGATGACGTCTCAGCTGTGATCCATCACTTTGTGATATCATTTGTTGTTTGAAGTAGATAGAGGTCATGTGCTAAGAAAGCAGAATGTCTTTAAATGTCCTTATCTTTCTGTTCTCTTTCTCTGGCTCCTGAGGGGATTCAGTGCACATGGAGCAACACAACAGTAAATAGTTGTCTTCGCATCACAACACAAGAGTTTGTCAAGGAAACACATGACGTTCCACAGTGTTCGAAGTGTTTGGGGGTTTGGGTTAGTGTTGTGGGTTTGTCAGGAAGTTTTATGTGCTGCAGAAATGTGGCTGGCTGATTAAAGGACCTGAAATCCCATAATAAACAGGCAAGAAATATTTTATGTAAACAGTAGCCTAATATTAGAACAGCCTTTGATGCCGTTCAAACAAATGCCATTTTGGCCATTTTATTTTCCGCTTTACTTTGTGTTTAGGGCGTGTTTAATTATAAACCGCATACAGTATAGACTTAATCTTCATTGTTTACGGTCGAGGGACAATATCGAAATCCCGAATTTTGTCACTGATCCCTGGCTCGGTAGGATCTAGGTAGGACCAACCAGGCGATGCGCCGTCTTCCAGAACAGTCCGCAGGCTACGACATGAGCAAAGGAATTACATCGAATGCAACTTTCTTCGTGATGCAGACGGAATTTACAGTAGCCTCGTTAATCTACAGTACACTGTCGTCGGAAGGGCCTTCTCCCACAGAGGTTCAAATGTGAAGACGGCAGTTTACTGAGTGAGGGGATTTTAGGGAGTCAGATTTCCGTGTCCGTGGGCCAGTGAATCAGTCAGTGAACTAAGACAGTCTTTGTTCAATTGGTACTCAGAGAGAGAGAGAGAGAGAGAGAGAAAGAGAGAGACAGAACGAGAGAGAGGGCCAGAGAGAGAGAGAGCGCGCAGTCAGCAGGGAGAGCGAACGGAGGGGGAGCGGTTTTCTACTTGGAAATTTAAACACGCTTTAAACACCGACCCGTTTTGGATGCTTCGATATTTTCTGTATTTGTGCTGAAGATGAATATTCGGTAGGTTGCAACGTTCCATATAGGTTAATTTTCCCAAAGCTGCACACATTTCTCATCTGTTTTACCTTTCTCCAGGTGGTGTCTGGCTTTGCATCTTGTCCTGCTCTATCACTGTTCAACCGCCGTCGAGGTCATTGAGGGTAAGATATTTAAATACAAACTTTCGTGAATGTGTCTTTCAGTACATTTACTCTCTGTTCATTGATAGAGTTCGTTGGAAAATGAATGTTGTATACAGCATGTCAGGAGAAAGTTGCTTTGTAAAACTTTGTTTTACATTGGGTCTACTTTTGGTATCAAAGGAGCTGGGATTTTACCTTCAAGTGAAAACATGCATGGACTCAAATAAGTATTCAATTCATGAAAACATTGTTCATTAGTTAGTATGATTTAAAAAAAAAGATGTATTAAATCGCAAAATGATACATTAAATCGCAGAATGATGGGGAAACCCCCCTATCTAGCCTATGGGGTTAGCTAAATACAGGCCATATGGGTTATGGGTTAGGGATATGGATATGCACATGTGCAAGAGCACTTTAGTCCTCTTGTCTATGATTTTAAATGGTTATTCTGGCCTACAGAGTAGAGATGTATGAATAAGTATCTGACTGCATGAAGGCATGTCTTCTCCACCCACACACAAGCTCATGTGATTCAGCATTTGGAAATAGAGTCAAAATTTGCAGAAATTGCAAGATTGAATTTACTGTAGGCATCTGCCCCTTAACTGACAGGAATGTTGATGAAGGCTGCTGATGTTGTGGTGGTGAAACGTGTGAGACGTGAGTGTTCTCCACCCCAGCGACTACCGTAGGGTCAGTAAGGTCACTGGGATGTGCGACTGGGAAACCAAACCAAACCGAAAAACATGACTTATTTGAACAAGTCCACACGGCAACCCACCCCTACTTCAGACACGGTTCTTGCCACAGTTCTATAACCTGTTGACTCTCATACTGCTCCGCTACAGGATGTGTTTTGTTGTGGTGTTTGTTAGCCTGACCCAGGCCTCCTCCCCCGTCCTCTGGGACTAGGCACTGAGCCCCACACAGCGGGGGTGCCCCAGAGCGGACTGGGCAAATCCAGCACCTGGGTGTCAACTGGTGGCTCTGATTCAGATGCAAATCCTTTAATGTCCTCCTCCCATTGCCTCCAGGTCCCCCTGCGGGCAGCCCAGGCTGTGACCGTCTGTTTGTGAGGACTGAGTCGCGAGGTGAAAAGCTGTTGTTTTGTCCCACCCCTCTTTGTGTCCCTGTTCTGTATTGAGAGAGGCTCTGCGTCGTAGGAACGGAACCATGCTTCCTCATGTGACGGACGTGGTCTCGTTCCGTCAGAGGGTATCGGGCAAATGTTCGCCCCGCACTGGGTTTTGAACCTACCACCTCTGACTTCCCAAGCGCCGCCACCACTACCAACTACGCCAACGAAAAGCTAGCGATTTGTTGACGCAGGTGGCTTGTTACATACCCGAGGAGTGAGTTTCACCGATACACACGGGCTCCACTCGGGTTGGGTCAGATTTGAGCCCATGATGTGGTGTACGCAAAACACACACTGCCAGGATCTCTCCTCGTCTCATAGAGCCACCCAGGAGCCTGTGTCAGCACTCTGGCCTTCACGTCATGTTTCTCATGGTTCAGTTCCTCACAAAGAGTGCCATGTTTGGCCGGTGTGGTACAGCAGTGGGAGGTGTTCTTAAATGTCTTACACAATCCATCACATCAACCTCATACAGGTTTTTATATAGTCTCATAAAGTCCCTGTTCCTTTCTGGAAGCAGTCCCAGAATGTTCCATTCAGGCAACTGTAAGTTCACGGCAGAAATAGAGAATTGAACAAAGGCCAATTGTAACTCCTTAGTATTGGTGTTGCTTGGAACTGTGATGTAACGGTTATATTTGACTTTTGAAGGAAACATTTTCTGACTGTGGAAAGTGCCTTGTCGTTGAACTTACATTTTCTTAGGTGTTGTCTGTTAAACTATACCTGTTCCATGTGGTCATAAAGGACATTGGAAGGTGGTTGCGCTGGCACCCGTGGTTGTGTGTTTGTAGAGCAGTTGTTGAAAAGGTGGAGTTAGAATGGATGCCACGGTCGTTATTTGTGCGTAAACATACGTGTGTGTGTGGATGCATGTGTGATGGGCTGTCTCTTTCTATCTACATTTAGTCATTTAGCAGACGCTCCTATCCAGAGCGACTTACAGTAAGTACAGGGACATTCCTCCCCTGAGGCAAGTAGGGTGAAGTACCTGCCCAGACACAACGTCATTTTGCATGGCCAGGAATCGAATAACCTCAAAAACCCTTTTCGGTGATGAATCTTAGCTGCTCATAACTTTGAGGTGTCTGTGATATCCTGGTGCTTTTTGTCAGAGCTCCTGTTCTATAGTGGTTACCTGTGTTTGACCTGTGTGGTGTGGTTACCTGTGTTTGACCTGTGTGATGTGGTTACCTGTGTTTGACCTGTGTGATGTGGTTACCTGTGTTTCACCTGTGTGGTGTGGTTACCTGTGTTTGACCTGTGTGATGTGGTTACCTGTGTTTGACCTGTGTGATGTGGTTACCTGTGTTTGACCTGTGTGGTGTGGTTACCTGTGTTTGACCTGTGTGGTGTGGTTACCTGTGTTTGACCTGTGTTGTGCCTCCCAGTCTGTCAGCAGGACAATGAGCTCAGGGCTGCTCGTGTCCAGGTGTTCTCTGATGTTCTATGATGTTCTCTGGTGTTACATTTACATTTAGCAGATGCTCTTATCCAGAGCGACTTACAGCAAGTACTGGGACATTCCCCCAAGGCAATAGGGTGAAGTGCCTTGCCCAAGGACACAACGTCATTTTGCACGGCCAGAATCAAACCGGCAACCTTCTGATTGATAGCCCAACTCCCTAACCGCTCAGCCATCTGACCCCATCTGGTGTTCGTTCACATAGGGAACAAGGTGAGAGGGAAACACCGTTGTTTTTAATCACACAGAAGTATGAAGATTAGCTTATTGTTGTTTACCACAGAAGGATGAGTCACAGGAGTCTGGGTCGATGTCGTACGTCAGGACAGGATCAGTTAAGAACAGATAAGCAGTTGGAGATACAACAGTGACGGTTCCTCATGTCAAAGGTCACAGGTCCTAGGTCAGAGGTCAGACGGTACCTGACCTCACCTGACTCGCACGCCAATGACCTCAGAGAAATCACAGCTTTCGGAGAAAACCCTCAGTCCGAACCAAAAACTAAACCGATTTCCTTGTACAGTCCAACGGTCAGTAGCTGTGTGTGTGTGTGTGTGTGTGTCTCGGCTTGTTTTTCCCATCCATGTCCTGCTAACAGATCTCTATTAAGGAGCCCCCCACCTCCAGCCTCACCCCCGTTCTGTCTGTCCCAATCCCCCAGAGTGGCACTCAGTACTGGGCCACACAAAGCTGTCCCACTGCTCTGCCCAGCGTGCCAGTACCACTAATTGGACCGGGGTGAACAACACACACACACACACACACCCTAACAGGCCGTCTTGGGCCAGAATCACCCTCTCAGTCTCCCTCTCAGTCCCCTTCGGACCTTGCATGTTAATGCCATCTCCGGGTGGACCATCCAAATACTCTGTCACCTGAAGTTCTTGTCAGCCTGTCACACTCCCAGTTTGCGGTTATGACCGTTCTTAGCCGAGGTCACCTTCACCACGGATATCATTATGGGATTGCTCCGGCAAGAACATCCTGCTTAACTCCCCTCTATTTTACCTGGGATTTTCTCCCAATGGAATGCAGTGTACCCCGCCCGGCGACAGCGGAACAGTAATCTCTGACCCCTTCGTGACCCGCTGTGACCTCCAGGGTCCCGGCGAAGAGCAGGGGTGTAAACAGGATCCTCCCCAGCTCCGGGGCCCCAGGTGTGGGCTTATCCAGGGCCCTGCTCAGCCTCTCAGCGGAGCCCGGCTCAGTCTCTCTGCTTAATAACGGGGCTGCTCTAATGCCAGCGCCCTGGGGGCTGGGCTGTTTACACACAACTCAGGCTGTCATCGCTGCCTAATGGGGAGGTTTTAATCTGTCGTGCCTGAGGCTACAGGGCCTGGCCTGAACCGTCTGCCTCTCCGTGATGCCATGTGGGGTGGAGGGAGGAACTAGGATAGATGTTTCGCTTGACAATGTTTGTGTTAATTGTGTGCAGGAGGGATGCAGGGAGGCGAGAGGAAGGATGGAGTGATGCAGGGAGGTGAGAGGAAGGATGGAGTGATGCAGGGAGGTGAGAGGAAGGAGAGAGAGGAGGGATGGAGGGAGGGAGGAAGGGATGCAGGGAGGTGAGAGGAAGGAGAGATAGAGGAGGGAGGGAAGGATGCGAGAGGAAGGATGGATGCAGGGAGGTGAGAGGAAACAAGGAGGAAGGATGGATGGAGGAGGGAGGGATGCAGGGAGGTGAGAGCAAGGAGAGATAGAGGAGGTGAGAGGAAGGGAGGAGGAAGGATGTACGTAAGGATGCAGAGACAGTTCTCACATTTTTGAGACGGAACGATGTGTTAAAAAGCGGTGCATGCTGGGAAGATGAGTGGACAGAAACCCACAGCTGAGCACACACATCGGCCTGGAATGTGTAGCTAATAAACATCCTGTATTGCCAAGGTGTGTGTGTGTGTGTGTGTGCTGCGTGTGTGTGTGTGTGCTGGGGGGGGCGTATTGAAGAGGACAGAGGTTGAAAGGAGAGGTTGAGAGGAGAAAGCTTTAGGGATAAAAAGGGTAAGGGTTAGGGGGAAAGGGAGGGGCGGGGGAGGAGGTGAGAGGAAGGGGGTCAGGTGAGGGGGAGAGGGGGGAGAGGGAGGAGGGGCGCGGAGGGAGGAGGTGAGAGGAAGGGGGGTCAGGGTGAGGGGGAGAGGGGGGAGAGGGAGGAGGGGCGGGGGAGGAGGTGAGAGGAAGGGGGTCAGGTGAGGGGGAGAGGGGGGCGAGAGTGAGGAGGGAGCGAGGAGGGGCGGGGGAGGAGGTGAGAGGAAGGGGGTCAGGTGAGGGGGAGAGGGGGGGTGGAGAGGGAGGAGGGGGTACAGCGAGGGAGGAGTGGGGACAGCGAGGGAGGTGTAGACAACACATGAAAGCAGCTCCTTCCTTAATCCTCTCCTCCAGATGTACAGACTGACCCCTGGCTTCCCGGGCCTTTGAGTCATTCCATCCAAGCTTCACCCAGTGAAAGGCTTCTTCACATCGGGGAATGCACAGCCAATGAAATTACCGTGTCAATCCCAGGAACTCTACTCTACTATTGGTTGTTTGCTTGGACTCTGCACGTGCTAAATTCCGAAACATCCCCTTGCATGCTTCCCTTTACTAATGCTATTACAGAACCCACACCACATTACCTCTGTAATGCAGTTAATGTCAGCACAGCCATAGCATGAGGCTGGACGCCAGGTGAATAGGAGGCTTGACTCAGTAAGGGTTAGGTGTCACGGTGTAGTCTGCTGGGGCTGTGACGGCATGCTCAGGGGCTGTGTCTCGGGGGCTGTGTCTCGGGGGCTGTGTCTCAGGGGCTGTGTCTCGAGGGGCTGTGTCTCAGGGCTGTGTCTCGGGGGCTGTGTCTGTAGGCAGGGTGTCTGCAGAGCTCTCGTGCTCCTCTTATGACTTGCCTAATGACCCTCTAATTGGGTGGGCTGGGTGGACCAGGCAGGAAGTCACAGCTTCTCCACAAGAAAGAGAAGAAGGATGTCTCTCGCCCCTCTCTCTCTCTCTCTCTCTCTCTCTCTCTCTCGCTCTCGTCCCTCTCTTGTTCTCCCTCTCTCTCACTTGTGCCTCTCTCTCTCTCCTCTCTCTCTCTCTCTCTCTCTCTCTCTCTCTCTCTCTCATCTCTCACTCGTCCCTCTCTCTATCTATCTCTCTGTCTCTCTCGTCTCCCTCTATCTCGCTCGTCCCTCTCTCTCTCTCTCTCTCTCTCTCTCTCTCTCTCTTCTGTTAGCACTTTGTTAAACAGCAGTTAAGGCTGTGATTTAATTTAGATTACCAGAGTGAGCTCACTTCAGGGCTTGGTATTTCTGGCATCGCTTCCCTTTTTACTTCTGGCTTTAACTACTCAGTTTTCGCCCCTGCACCCCGCAATGTTTGTGTCTACTATTGAAACGAGTGGATTCCATGGGTATAAGTGTGTGTCTGTGTCTGTGCTATGTGTGTGCGCTATGTGTGTGTGTGTGTGTGCTATGTGTGTGTGTGTGTGTGTGTGTGTGCTATGTGTGTGTGTGTGTGTGTGTGGTAAGATAAGCTGTAACTTCATCTCCATCAGACTCATTCTTGGCATTCTGTAGCCCTCACCTGGCCTTAGGAAGGGGGGGGGGAGGAGTGGGTCTTACATCACTGTAAGAACAGCCATCTGGTCTGGTCTGGCTGTCCCCATCCTCATGCTCTGATTTGTCTGGTCTGGTCTGGTCCTGCCTGGTCTGGTCTGGTCTGGTCTGGTGTGGGCCTGGTCTGGGCCTGGTGTAGCCTGGCCTGGCCTGGTCTGGTCTGGTCTGGCCTGATCTCTCACAGTGACCTTGTCACAATCCGTCCCAGGAGTGGACTTGACTCACAGTCACCTCCATCACACTGCACCACACACACGGTCATCAGGGTCTGATGTCATCACACTGCACCACACACACGGTCATCAGGGTCTGATGTCATCACACTGCGCCACACACACGGTCATCAGGGTCTGATGTCATCACACTGCACCGCACGCACGGTCATCAGGGTCTGATGTCATCCACTGCCGACAATAAGGATTTTCCAGTTTCCTGGTTACGGTCATGTGACCTTGTGGGAAACATTCCTTGGTTGGGGACTTGCAGCATCCATGTGATCTGGGCTGCTTTGGTCCCTTCAGTCTTGTAAAAGACTGTTAAGGCAGACGACAAGAAACTATAAAGAATTTGGTCTTTCTACTTACAAATAAATCAAGTCGAACACTTCCTGTTGAGAACATGGACCTGCAGTCTGACCTAGCAACACAGCATCAGAGTGGGTAGAGAGGGGAGGGGGGTGGCGTAAGAAAACAGATATGCAACAGAGCCTGTATTCAGGTAACGGGTTGGCAGAGTGTGTGCGTGCGTGTGTGTGGGTGTGTGTGGGGGGGTGGGTGGAGAGAGAGTAGTGGAATGATATATTAATACTTGGCCCAGTATAGAGAACAGTTCAGCTCTGTGTGTACCTTACTTCGGACCCTCCCTCCTCCTCCTTCTGCCAAGGGATTGGCTGAGAGACATGTCAGTCAGCAGGGTGAGTAAACAGTTGGACGGCTGACATCACAGCCCAGCCCTCTTAACCCCAAGTCCGGAAAGGCCCACGACACAAATTCAAAATGATGTTTTTATATCTGTTTGACAGTTGGACTTTAAACACCCTCATTAGCAGCTTGTAACACGGCTGTTTAGGAACGCCCTCCTGCCTGTAAGACTCCACAGCTTCGACCCACTGATCTCATTCACGCAGAGGAAGCGAAAACAGATCTACCCTCACCAGATACAGATCTACCCTCACCAGATCTAGTTAACTCAGATCTACCCTTCCAGATACAGCTCTACCCTCACCAGATCTAGTTAACTCAGATCTACCCCTTCCAGATACAGATCTACCCTCACCAGATCTAGTTAACTCAGATCTACCCCCACCAGATCTAGTTAACTCAGATCTACCCTCACCAGATACAGATCTACCCTCACCAGATCTAGTTAACTCAGATCTACCCTCACCAGATACAGATCTACCCTCACCAGATCTAGTTAACTCAGATCTACCCTCACCAGATACAGATCTACCCTCACCAGATCTAGTTAACTCAGATCTAGCCCCGGTACACCAGGTCCTGTCTGGAGGGGAGCAGGTCTGTGTGTCGGGGCAGCGTGGTGCCCCCATGTGTCTGGGCGAATCAGCCCCCCGGGCCCAGATCACCCTTGATGTGCTGCCCACCCAGGGCCGCAGCGTCGGAGGGGTCAGACCCTGACGAGCCGGGGTCCTCGTCCGCTCCTCTCTGAGGATGATTCAACGCGGCGAGGCACGGCTGTTGTTCCCTCCAGACCAGCCTCCCGCCGCACGCTAATTGGTGGGACCCCGGTCGGGCCCCCCCCTCTGCCCCCCCTCCCGCCTCCCCCCCGCACCCGGGGCCCCCCCCCCTCTGTCGGCTTGGTTCTCGCTCTCTGCTGTGACGGGGCGGTAATCCCCGACGGTCGGAAGAGGACCAGGACCCCTGATGACATCACGGGGGTCGGTCGCTAGGGCGGGAGGGTGGGGGGTTTGGACAGGTGGAGGGGGTGGAGGGGGGGAGAGGGGGTGTTGATGATCTGGCTTGCCTGCCTCTAGATTCGTTTGTGAGGTTTTCTGTGTGACTGACTGACTGTAGCTCCACTAGCTGCTATTCTGCCTTTGCCCACAAGAGGGAGTGAGAGGGGCAGCCTGGGGCACTGTGGAACAAAACCCCTGGGCAGTCAACTTAAGACAGAAGCACCGTTTTACAGAACCCTGAACCCTCAGAACCCTTTCTATCAGAACCCTCAGAACCCTGAACCCTCAGAACCCTGAACCCTCAGAACCCTCTCCCTCAGAACCCTCAGAACCCTCTCCCTCAGAACCCTGAACCCTCAGAACCCTTTCTATCAGAACCCTCAGAACCCTCTCCCTCAGAACCCTGAACCCTCAGAACCCTCTCCTTCAGAACCCTCTCCCTCAGAACCCTCTCCCTCAGAACCCTGAACCCTCAGAACCTCTCCATGTCCTGGAGTGCCCTCGCTCGTCTCGGAAACAACGTGTGTCTGTGTTCCGTTGGCGGACGATGAAGGGAATCAATTGAGTTGAAATGTTAAAAGACTGCGTCCCCTACAGCATAAGAGGTCATGCTACACTATTTACCAGAGTCCCTCAGATACACTTTTATCTCTCCTGGAATAAATTCATAACATCCCACAGCTGATTGGACCTGACAATAAACCAATTACTGCATGTTGTGGTGGTTGGTGTTGACGGAGCTGGGAAGTGAGAGGCGAGGTTAGGGGTTAGGGGGGCTACCCTTACTGAATTCCTGGCTAGCCAGCTAGCCATGGGGCCCATCCTCTCCTGCTTTCAACCCCATTTAATATCGCCCTTCACGGTCGCCCCCTCCCTCAGTCCTCCAGGCCCCATACCCCTATCCGCAGACTCCTACACCCCTAAACACACCCCAAAGCCCTACCTACCCCCCTAGCCCTTTAACCTCTACCCACAGAACCCCTGATTAGAGGGGGATTAGCGAAGGCCAGTGAGACCCCCTCTCATGAACCATGGTGATGGGCTCAGGCTAGTGGCTGTTCTTCCTCTCCTCACCCACCCTTAACCTAAGCCTATCATCTGGACCATTAGACAGCTCTGTGACAGGAACAAGCCTGTCCACACGCATCCACTCATCCTTGTAGAGAGGCGTCCAGGCCCAGACCAAGACCCAGGCCTAGAGCCCCTCAGCCCCCCAGACCCGAAGTCAGAACACCACAACCAGAGTCCAGTACCCAGACCCAATCACAGCCCAGGAACTCCACTCCACCCTTACCTTTCAGCCCCAGGACCATGCCCCATACCCCCACCTTCCAGTCCTGGGTCCAACACCCTACCATCCAGCCCCAGGACCCCCCCTCCAGCCCCAGCCCCAGGACACACACCCTTCAGCCACAGGACCACCTCCAGCCACAGGACCCCCACCCTCCAGCCCCAGGATCATGCCCCACACCCCCCCCCCTCCAGCCCCAGGACCCCCCCCCCACCCTCCAGCCACAGGACTCCAGCCACAGGACCTCCAGCCACAGGACCACTCCAGCCACAGGACCACTCCAGCCACAGGACCACCCCTACCCTCCAGGTCCCATCCCCTGTCAGGTCTGAGCCACAGGAACAGTCCTCCCATTGTCCCCACGGGGGCCCCTCTCTGTGATCACTGAGCTGCACAGTCTTGGCCCTTATCCCTGCAGTGTGGCCTGCTTTACACACACACATACACACACACACACACACACTCTCACACACACACACACACACACACACACACACACACTCTCACACACACCATAACAAGCATCCATGACAAGCTTTCATCTCCCTTGCTTCTGTCACATCCTAACCTTCATCTTTGCTTACCGACAGATGTAATCATCTCATTCTTTATTCAGTTCCCTCTTACCTCCTCCAATTAGATCACTCCCCTACCACGTCCAATCAATGTTCTTCTACCTCCTTTGTTTCGTTATACAGTACACCCCAGCTGTCAATGTATTTGACATATTTATTGAAGTTCTCCAAGTAAGTCTTTGTTTGTTTGTGATTGCTGTAGCATACTTCAGTTCCACCATACTGCGTTTTTGGGGACAGAAACACTTTGTCCAGATTAGCAAGACACGTTTGCGCTAATGACAGCCCTGAGTGCTCATGTCCCCCTGCTCCTTCAGCCAGCATTCCTCTGGTGTTCAGGTCAGAGGAGTTCAGGACCAGAGACGTGCCCCTCTCCTCAGCGTCACATCTGACCTGAGACCAGTCTGCAAAGCCCCGTCCTCAAGAGTTTAACGTCCATGTGTAGCCTGCAGATCTGGTCTGGGGTCAGATCGACTCCTGCTGCTGCTGTTGATACAAGGAGGGAGGCATGAGAAGGAAGGGAGGTAAGGAAGAGAGAGAGGAGGGAGGGTGGTGAGATCTGGAAGAAAGAAGACAAGCAGAAAAGGGAGGATGGGGTGCAGGGAATATTCAGGAGGGGGGGGGGACTGGCAGGACAGGGAGGAGGGAGGAGGGTGAAAAAAGGAGAGAAGGAGGGGTTGGCTAACGGGGTGGGTTCGGCTTGTGAACCTCCCACTGTGCAGGGAAAGAGAGAGGGTAGGGGAGACGGGAGAGAGGGAAGGAGGGAGTGGAGGAGGGAGGACAATGTATAGAACTGCCTTGGTAAAGGCCTAATTTTCCACGAACTGGAGGCAGGGAGGGAGGGGGGAGTCGATGTTGATAATTACAGAGAGACAGCAGACTGGGAGGAGGGTAGAAAGAGAGAAAGAGAGAGAGGGAGAGAGGGAGGGAGGGAGAGGGAGGGAGGTAGCCAAGGCACAGGCATCAGAGAGAGCAGAGAGAGAGAGAGTAGAGTTTGTCTGTGAGAGAGTGGTGTGCTTGGGCAGAGAGAGAGAGAGAGACAAGGAGAGACAGTGAGCAAAGGGAGAGAGGAGCAAGGCCAGGCAGGGGATAGCACCGAGCGAGGGAGCAGAAGAGAGAGAGAGGGCGCACGCCCGAGAGAAGTGGATCCAGAATCTTAAGCGTTTCTGTGGAGACCTGAAGCTGGATTCTCTTGGAGAGTGACTCCACAGTCGTGTGTGTGTGTGGCTATCGGTGCGTGGCTACAGCCAGCTGCTAGTGTGTGTGTGTGTGTGTGTAAGGATGGCTCTGCTGCACCTGTGCCTGGGCCTGTCTCTGCTCTGGGCTCCAGCGCAGGGCCAGTGGTGGAACTTCTGGGGGGCGCCTGCCACCACCACCACCCGCCCTCCCCCCCTCAACACCACCCCTGCCCCCACACCTGCCCTGGTCCTGGAGCAGGCTGGGTCAGGGGACATTGAGAAGGACATGCCCACCCTGGAGCCTACTGTTGTCCCGGTCCAGGACCAGGAGCCTGAGCCTGGGATACAGCCTAAGAAAAGACCCCTCAAACTCAGGAAGAAGAGTGGTGAGTCTGGCATTGGAGAGGAGGAGGTGGAGGAGCAAGGTGGTTAGGAGGTGGAGGAGGGTGTGGAGGAGGATGAGGAGGTGGAGGAGGATTGGTAGTGTTTGGCATACTGTAGTTGGAGAGGGATACATTATGGAGGGAACAGAAGTTGCTTCAACTCGTTCTGTTGTTGCATCACGGTGGATGTTCTCAGTGAGGAAGGCTCCACTGTCAGCTTCAGTACGTGGCTCTTTAACTGCTCATGTTAAACAGTCTACAGAGCCTGGATGTGTGTGTGTGCATGTGTGAGTGTGCGTTCATGCTTGTGTGTGTGTGTGTGAGTGTGCGTTTATGCTTGTGTGTGTGTGTGTGTGTGTGTGTGTGTGTGTGTGTGTGTCAGTCGGCCGGCAGTGCTGGTCTATTGTCAGCTCTCGTCCTGCGTGCGGCTGGGATCATAACTGGGATTAGAGTGACGAGAGAATCATCCCACTGCCTGCTGTAGTGACCTTCCCACTGAGAGACTGGCTGAGGGACTGGCTGACTGCTTCGCTGGCTGACTGCTTCGCTGGCTGGCTGGCTAACGTTCTGACTGATCGCTTGGTTGGCTGACCTGCTGGTTGATAGCTTGTTGACCGGTCTGACTGTCTGTCTGACTAGTTGGATGTGTGTGTACATACAGTATATCTGAATCGAGTCATAGCGTCTGTGTGCCTAGAGCAGGTCTATAGGGGCAGGTCTATAGGAGCAGGTCTATAGGAGCAGGTCTATAGGAGCAGGTCTATAGGCAGGTCTATAGGTCGTAGCGTCTGTGTGCCTGGAGCAGGTCTATAGGAGCAGGACTATAGGAGCAGGTCTATAGGAGCAGGTCTATAGGTCGTAGCGTCTGTGTGCCTGGAGCAGGTCTATAGGAGCAGGTCTATGGAGCGGTCTATAGGAGCAGGTCTATAGGAGCAGGTCTATAGGAGCAGGTCTATAGGAGCAGGTCTATAGGAGCAGGTCTATAGGAGCAGGTCTACAGGTCGAGGCTGTTCGTCCAGGGGTTGGGCTCCAGGGTCCTGTTAGCCTCTTCAGGGTCCTGTTAGCCTCTTGTCCCAGGTAAATCCCTATCACATGATATTATAATAATAATAGGATTAGACCCAAGGCTTCCTGAGACAGGGGGCTCAATGGAGGTTAGAGTATGAGCATTGTGATCTGTGTGTGTTGTGTGTGTGTGTGTGTGTGTGTGTGTGTGTGTGTGTGTGTGTGTGTGTGTGTGTGTGTGTGTGTGTGTGGTGTGTGTGTGTGTGTGTGTGTGTGTGTGTGTGTGTGGTGTGTGTGTGTGTGTGTGTGTGTGTGTGTGTGTGTGTGTGTGTGTGTGTGTGAGAGCGAGAGAGAACCATAAACATGGCCTGACGCTCACACACACCGGCTCAGTAGTCACACCTACAGTACAGTACACACACACCCACACACACACCCTCGGGGCCTCACTGTACACCTCGTACGCACAGTGAGCAGAGCTGCGTGTGCACCTGTAGGTCAAGTGGATGGATGGAGTGGATGGATGGATGGATGGATGGATGGATGGATGGATGGACGGATGGATGGAGGAAATGTTCACTCTCCAGGCAGAGTGAAGAAACCAGCAGCTGAAGGAACACGGTCAATTTTAAGCCTAATAACAGAGTCAGTGTTCAGAAGAAGGTGAACGTAGGGTGTGTGTGTGTGTGTGTGTGTGTGTGTGTGTGTGTGTGTGTGTGTGTGTGTTTGTGTGGGTGTGTGTGGGGGTGTGTGTGTGTGTGTCTTGTGTGTGGGGGTGTGTGTCTGTTGGGCTTGTCCAAAACTGACCCCTCGTCCCCCAGTCTTTAATCCTGTCTGATTCCAGCTGGCTGGGTTGATGAATTACAGAGTCCATACATGACCTGTCTGGTCTGGCTGGGTGTGAGGGAGGGAGGTGGGAGAGAGGGGAAGGATAGGGTGAGAGAGGTAGAGGGTGGACTGAGAGAGGGGGAAGGATAGGGTGAGAGAGGTAGAGGGTGGACTGAGAGAGGGGGAAGGATAGGGTGAGAGAGGTTGAGGGTGGACTGAGAGAGGGGGAAGGATAGGGTGAGAGAGGTAGAGGGTGGACTGAGAGAGGGGGAAGGAGGCTGGAGGGATCGAGGCAGAGTGTGGGGCGAGAGAGATAGAGATAGGGTGATGTGAGAGGGGGAGGAGCCACGGTTATGGCGAGGCCAGCCGTTTGGAATGTGAGTGGTCGCCGCGGGAGACCTGGCGTGTGAGGAGGAGAATGGAGAGAATGTGATGGATCCGCCTGTCTGAGGCCTCCTCCGTGACAACAGCCCCCACACACACATACACACACACATAGACACCACACACACACACATACACGACACACACACACACACATAGACATACATACACAACACACATACACGACACACACCACACACATACACATACACACACACACATAGACACACATACACACCATACACAAACCCATATAACACACGCACCATAAAACCACAATACACTTTTCAAACCAGCATGACGTTATCGACTGCCTGTATTGACATTCGGAAAGTCGTTCAATCCAACAGGTATGGTTTTCAGACCCTGTAAAACAGCACTTTGCTGTTTGTGTCACCGCGGATTACAGTAAGAAGCATCTACTCCATACGCATGCACAGACCCCAGGACACTCCCATCCTCCCAACCCTATCCCACAATGCATTGTTCTCTCTCCCCTCCCCTTACAGAGCGGAGACTGCAGCCCCACGTGAACCTGCTGGAGCTGGTGGGTGTGCCCCTCCCCCCCCTCCGTGTCCTTCACCCAGGGCTACGAGGACGGAGGCCCCGCCTACAGCTTCGGGCCGGACTCCAACATCGGCCGCGCGGCGCGCTCCTTCGTCCCCTCACCCTTCTACCGCGACTTCGCCGTCCTCGCCACGGTGCGGCCCTCCAGCGCCCGCGGAGGCGTCCTGTTCGCCGTCACGGACGCCAAGCAGGAGGTGGTGCGCCTGGGGCTGGAGGTGCGTCCGGCGAGGGCCCGCTACCAGAACGTGGTGCTGCACTACAGCGAGGGGCGTGGCCACAAGCTGACGGCCGTGTTCACCGTGGCGCCCATGACGGAGGAGTGGGCCATGCTCAGCGTGGTGGTGGAGGGGGACACGGCCAGTCTGACGGTGGACTGCGGCCCCCCCGAGGTGCTGCCGCTGGCCCGGAGGAGCGGGAGGCTCACCTTCCACCAGGAGTCGGGCATCTTTGTGGCGAACGCAGGGAGCGCCGGGATGGAGAGGTTTGTGGTAAGTCTGTGTGTGCGTGTGTACATGGAGGTGTGTGTGTGGGTGTGGATCCTGGCTGTGTGTGTGTCTGTGTGTCCATGGCTGTGGTGTGTCCATGTGTGTGGGTGTGGATCCATGTCTGTGTGTATCTTTGGCTGTGTGTGTGCTGTGTCACGGAGTGTGTTGTGTCAGTGTGTGTGTGGTAGGTTTGTGTGTGTATGTATCAGTGTGTGTGTGTGGTAGGTTTGCGTGTGTATGTGTCAGTGTGTGTGTGCCTTTTACTGTGTGGTCTGAACGCAGTGTGTGCCGGTGGAGGAGCAGAATCCTCTTCTCATCACCATGATAAAGAAGTGAAAGGTTGCCTGGTGTTTAATGTTGTCTGTCCTGCTCGGAGCCTTGCTCAAACATTTATCCTTGCAGGGTGACCCTCTGAGGAAGAGATAGCAAGACACAAACATTGAAAACGACACACAATGTCAAACCAAGCATGTTTCTGTCATAGAAAATCTTCTTTTAACCCCCAAAAGGGACATGAGGGTCTGAGGAGTGGAAACTCAAATACAACCAAGAAGCTTCAGTAGATTTTAGGCCTGGGTTCAAATCTGGGCTCAGGTCATTGTCTGCCAGTCTCTCTCCCCCCCCTCTCTCTCTCTCTCTCTTCCTCTCTCTCTCTGTCTCTCTTCTCTCTCTGTCTCTCCTGCTCTCTCTCTCTCCCTGTCTCTCTCTCTCTCTCTCTCTCTCTCCCTGTCTCTCTCTCTCTGTCTCTCTCTCTCTCCATGCTCCGTCTCTTTCTTCAACTGTCCTATCGATAAATAAAATGTACAAAAGGCCGACCTATCATCCAAAAAAAGAGAAAGTAAGGTTGTATGTCCAGATACCAGAAGCTTCCATCCTCCCACATGACCTCCAGTGTGTCCTGGAGCTTCCGGAAGTCTCCTCCATCCCAGACAGGAGGGTCTTCATATCCGCCGTTCTACTTGTTTTCAAAACACGCTCACTCCCTTTGCCCTGACCGGCTCAAGGTCTCCCAGTCCTTCCTCCAGGTCCACATCCCTTCTTTTAACATCAATATGTTTCTTATCCTCCATTCAGCTCTTATTGTGTCTTCTTCTGTTACAGTCATTTGTTGCCTGGATTGGAATGGCATGAGAATTACTACTTATTGGTATTTTATTGAATCTTTAATAGCTTTATTAGTTTTGGCAAAGTTGCACGCTGGGATGTTTTATTTCCCCAAAGCTTGGGTTCCTTGGCCCCCCCAGTGAAGTTAGGAGATCTTGACATGACAGGAAGGAGAGAGACTAGCCAGTCCTCCAGCCAAACATCTCAAATAAGCCCCATGACCTCAGCATCAACATGCTGGGATTTGAACTAGTGTCCTCTGTGTGAGTGACGAGAGAGTGTGTGTGTGTGTGTGTGTGTGTGTGTGTGTGTGTGTGTGTGTGTGTGTGTGTGTGTGTGTTTGTGTGTGTATGTGTGTGTGTGTGTGAGCGAGCGTGAGTGTTTGTGATTGTTTTGATGAGAGGGTATGTGTTTGTGCGTTTGTGTGTTTGGGAAAGGGGTTTCCATGGTGACGTCGTCCTTTGTGTGAGTCCTCAGAGGAGGCTCAGAGTCAAACAGTCAGACAGACAGACAGACAGACAGACAGACAGACAGACAGACAGACAGACAGACAGACAGACAGACAGACAGACAGACAGTTACTCAACCAGCCAGTGTAGCCAACCAGACAGTCATTCAGTTAGCCATGCAGACAGTCTGGTAGGTGTGTATAAATATGTGAGAAGAAATCGCCCAAAGAACGATAAGGAAACAGAGCGAGTGTCATTAGAAAGAGAAACGAGGGCACAGAGAGAGAGCTACAAGAGAGAGAATAGGGAGAGAAAGAGAGAGAATAGGGAGAGAAAGAGAGAGAAAGAGAGTGAATAGGGAGAGAAAGAGAGAGAATAGGAGAGAAAGAGAGAGGAACAGAGGGAGATGAGCGGGTAGATCAGAGGGAGATAAATGAGAAGAGGAGAAGGGGAGGTGGGCTAGGCTAGTGGCCAGAATTAACCAGAGAGCCAAAGTACAGAGTGGTCTGTCCTGTAGTGAGAGACAATACCACTGGGTCAACCAGCCTGTCTCTCTCTCTCTCTTCACCTCTCTCTCTCTTCATCTCTCTCTCTCTCTTTATCTCTCTCTCTCTTCATCTCTGTTCTCTCCAGCTTTGTATACTTCTTCCTGTCTGTCGGCATCAAGCTGTTTTCTTTCAATCTTTTGTTTGACTCATCATTGGTTCCGATGGGACTTGGCAGGGTTGTTGTTTTTGTTTGTGTGTGTGTTTGTGTGTGGATGTGTGTGTGTGTTGTAGGTATAGTGTGTTCGTGTATGCCTTACTCTGTTGCTAATTCCTCAGTTCAGCTAATGGGTTAGGATGTACACAACTCTCTTTCTCACCATCTCTACCCTCTCTTTCTTTCTTTTTTTATTTTTTCTATTTATTTATTTCCCTCCCTCCCTCCCTCCCTCCCTCCCTCCCTCCCTCCCTCCCTCCCTCCCTCCCTCCCTCCCTCCCTCCCTCCCTCCCTCTCTCCTCCATGCAGGG
Source organism: Mallotus villosus (assembly GCA_903064625.1). Taxonomy (NCBI): domain Eukaryota; kingdom Metazoa; phylum Chordata; class Actinopteri; order Osmeriformes; family Salangidae; genus Mallotus; species Mallotus villosus. The sequence continues at coordinate 47,672 of CAEFZP010005314.1, forward strand.
TTCCATCCAGCAGCTAGAGATCAGCTCTAACCCCAGGGCAGGAGAGGAGCAGTGTGAGGACGATGATCCTTATGTACGTGGTGGCACACACACACACACACACACATACATATATACACAAACATGTATCTATACATCCACACACACAGCACACATGACGTTTATGAAGGAAGGGCTCCCTCTGCTGGTGGGACTGTAGTTTCATTCCAGCTCAGTCATTGATGTATGTTAACAGAGATGTGTGTCTGTGTGTGTGTGCTAGGCGTCTGGTGATGCCAGTGGGGACGGTGTGTTGGATGACCGTGAGTCGGAGGAGGAACTGATGAAGATGAAGGAGGAGAGGAAGGAAACACACCTGGTGAGTGAGGAGAGGTGTGTGTGTGTGTCTGGTGAGAGAGGAGAGGTGTGTGTGTGTGTCTCACCCCCTTTCTCATTAACAGGAACCAACCATAGATATCGTAGAATGCCACACCATCTGGTCAACACGCAGCACACACTACAGTCCTGCTGTGTGTGTGTCTGTGTGTGTCTGTGTGTGTGTCTGTGTGTGTGTGTGTGTGTGTGTGTGTGTGGTTCAGCCCACGTGTCTAGCTTGTCTCCAGTGTTTCATCCTCCCACCCTGGCCTCCCTCTGTCCACTCCTCTCTGTGTGTCAGGAAGTCATGGTGACCGTAATCCCTCTGTAATCATCCCCTCAGACCTCCAGCTGTCCTGATCAAACACACACCACTCAATATGTCCCAACGACCATCTCCCCCTGTCCCCCTCGCAATGTCTCCCACTCCTTATCTCTCTCTCTCTCTCTCTCTCTCTCTCTCTGACTATCTCTCTCTCTCTCTTCTCTCTCTCTCTCTCTCTTTCTCTTTCTCTTTCTCTTTCGCTTTCTCTTTCTCTTTCTCTTTCTCTTTATCTTTCGTCTCTCTCTCTCGCTTTCACTCTCTCTCTCTCTCTCTCTCTCTCTCTCTCTCTCTCTCTCTCTCTCTCTCTCTCTCTCTCTCTCTCTCTCTCTGCACCCCGCCATTTCTCTCCCCCTCTCTTTGAATCTCTCCTTATTTCTCTCTCTACTTCAATACCTCTCTTTCTTTGTCTCTACCTCTCTCTACCTCTCTCTCTCTCTCTTTCCAGTCAGAAGAGGAGGATAGCGTTCCGGTGCAAGCCCCGCCCACTGCGACTCCAGAGGACGTGGAGGAGTACTCAGGTCACCTGACCCCCACTGAGACCAACCAGGAAAAGATACTCCGAGGTGATTGTGCAGACACACCCACACCCCCACACACACACATTTAGACATACATAAAAAACACATAAACACACACAGGCACACACATTCAGACATACAGTACATATACACACAGGCACACACATTCAGAAATAAAGACACACACACACTCGCAAGCTCTCCCAAACATACGCACACACGCACAGGAAGTACCTCGCCATTCTTTACTGTTTCATCTCAAGAGAACTAAATGGTTTTCATGCAGTTTTAATCAAGGTTATCTGCTGCCCTTTTACCTTAATCTGATTGGTCCTTCTCAGAACATCGAGTGATTCATCTCAGTGTGATGTCCAGGACCGTTTTCATATCGTTCAGTCTGATCATCGGTCATTTGTTAATCTGATCGATGGTAATCTTGTTAGGATCTGATTGGTTAATTTGGTTGCCGTTTCCTGATGTCATTTCCTCCTGGCAGAAGCCCACCGGACCGAGGAGCCAGGCGAGAGATCAGGAGACGTACGTTTCACGACCGCGTCCTAACGATGCAGACTTACCACTCACCACACAGTCTAGGCTCATTTCACACTAGGTTTCAAGCACATTTCATTCATTGTGCTTGTATACCACTGTAAATATATAGTAGGAATGTAATCACTCTTTGTGTTGTTTTGCTCTTCCAGGGGGCTGGTGGCCAGAGGCAGAAGGGAGAGAGAGGAGATCCAGGCCCTCAGGGGCCCCCTGGCCCTCGCGGCCCCGCAGGCTCGGCCTCTCCCTCAGGGGACGGGATGTCAGGCGAGTCCCAGGCTCAGTCGGGGCCCGAGGGTCCGCAAGGTCCACCTGGACTCCCCGGACAAGCAGGGAAGGATGGGCTGACGGTGAGCCAACACACACACCCTCACACACACATACACACTTACACATACACACACACCCTCACACACACATACACACTTACACACACACACACACCCTCACACACACATACACACTTACCCATACAGACCCTCACACACACACACTGTCTCTCTATGTGCTCTCCCTTTCTCCTTCTTTGTCCCTGTCCCTAAACACCCACTCCAATCTGACTAGAACTATGACAATTGTGTCTCTATGACTCCACTAGCATCATTCCCTGTGTGTGTGTGTTTGCCATGAACCCTGTCACCTGATTGGCTGTTTTCCTTTCAGGGAGGGACAGGAGACAAAGGAGACACAGTGAGTCATCTTTCTCCCACAACACCTGTTCATGTAGGATGCTAGTGGTGCGTGATGGAGGTGAGTGGATGCTTGTCTCTGTGGCTGATGCTCTGTGTCCCCCCCCGCCCCTCACCCCCCGCCCCTCACCCCCCAGGGCATGAGGGGTCCTCAGGGTTTTCCTGGGTTGGCTGGAGAGTCTGGACCTAGAGGAGACAAGGTACGGAAGATCAGCCGTTCGATTCAGGACACTGTATTACTGTAATGTACAAGGAGAGAAAGGGAGTTGAATGGGATGGAGTTTAATTACATGCCATTGTATTCCACTGCCTTGCAGTGAATTGAAAAGTGAGATTCACTGTGACTGTGAACGTGTCCTTCTGTCTGGTTCTCTGTTCCACTTGTCTGTTCTCTGCTCTGCTTCCCTCCAGGGTGACCAAGGTGTGGGACTTCCAGGGGCCCCTGGCGTCCCCGGCCCCCCTGGGCCCCCCAGGTCGCGCAGTGTTCCAGTGAGTATCGCTTCACCGTCCCTCCTGCCAAAGACTCACACATACGATACCAGACAAACACTCAAAGTGGACGTCACTAGGAGCACGAGTCGGCTTGCCAACAGACCAGACAGCTCTGACAGCCTGCACCTCTGACGTGTGTTAGACAGTGTGTGTGTGTGTGTGTGTGTTAGACTGGCCGGGCTGTGTGTGTGGTTAGACTGGCCGGGCTGTGTGTGTGTATGTGTAAGACTGATTTAGCTGTGTGTGTGTGTGTGTGTGTTAGACTGGCCGGGCTGTGTGTGTGTGTTAGACTGGCCGGGCTGTGTGTGTGTTAGACTGGCCGGGCTGTGTGTGTGTGTGTGTGTGTGTAAGACTGATTTAGCTGTGTGTGTGTGTGTGTTAGACTGGCCGGGCTGTGTGTGTGTGTGTGTGTGTGTGTGTTAGACTGGCCGGGCTGTGTGTGTGTGTGTGTAAGACTGATTTAGCTGTGTGTGTGTGTGTTTCAGTATGGTGCTGACGCTCTGGGCTCTGGCTTCGAGGACTCAGACAGTGATTCTGAACTCATGCGGGTAAGACAACTCTTCTCCTACTGTCCTGGATGCCCTGCCGTTCTCAGAGGGTCAGTAGGGCAGTCATACAGTACATGCTTAGTACAGAAACTGTGTGTGTGTGACGTCGGAACACAGAACAATGTGATTTTCCTCTGATATCTACTGTTGGACAGTTGTGAATGAATAAATATTGCATAATAAAATAATATAAATATAGAGTTTTTTTTTAGAACAATTATGACGAGTTCCTCTCCCCCAGGGTATCCCTGGTCCTCCGGGACCTCCAGGCCCCCCAGGGCCCGGCCTGCCGTTTGGCCCCTCTGAGGGCTTCCTCCCTGGGCCCTCAGGCCCACCTGGTGTCCCTGGAAGAGACGGCATGGACGGCCCTGTTGGAAAACCCGGCCTACCAGTGAGTAGGCCTACCGTCTTTATACCAGAAACCACTTTGATCTAAAGAAACCCACAGTTTACAGTGCAAATAGTAAGTACAGCAGATACTCAGGGACTAGAATATTCTCTGATCCATCGCTATACCGGTGTGGTGGTTAGGGTTGTTTTCTGTGTGGTAATCACAGCTGGAGGTATCTTGTGTCTTAAGAGACACACGGAGAAAACTTCTCTGAGAGGAAAAAAGCGAAGGAAACAGAACAATTAGGAAAGAAAAGAAGTCGAAAGCTGACGTGAAACATGTAGCGTGAAAGAGTAGCTGTTCGTAGACCTGAAGCTACAGGCCTGCAACACGTACTCACTGCCCATGCTTCACCCTGCATCTATGCTAACGTTATTCATTCACAGCCACACTGTCAGAAAGGTGTTGTCTTCTTCCTGCCTGTCTGACCTCCATCCTGGCCTCTGTTTCAGGTGCTTCATGATTGGTTTAGTGGTTCGGGTTCAGGGTTCGAATCCGGATCCGGGTCTGGCTTCGGCTCAGGGTTTGCCCCTGAGCTCCGGTCAGAGTACGGTTCCGAGTTCCGCTCAGAGTACGGTTCTGGTTTCGGCTCGGGTTTCGGCTCGGGGTTCGGCTCTGGGTTCGGTTCAGGCGAGGTATTACACTGGTTCTGAGAGAACCGGTCCGCTGAGAAAGGCAGTGTTCTATCCTACCATGTTCTCTAACCACTCGCTCTGCAGAATCTTCTACACGCCTGTGACATGAGTTCCTGTGTATGTGTGTATGTATGAGTGAGAGTGAGAGTGAGAGTGAGAGTGAGAGTGAGAGAGAGAGAGACTACATTTCCCATAAGCCCCAGTCCTTCTTGCCCACTGCTCTGAGTTCTCTGACCTCCTATGACAGAGCTTCCAGGTTCCCCCAAACCAGAGACACCAGAGCTGATGAAATCATCCTTAAAACACAGCAGCCCTCAGCAGCAGGAAGCTC
>CAEFZP010005314.1:57500-60000 GCA_903064625.1 Mallotus villosus
CAATCAACACTGATTACCCCAATGATGTCATGGTCATTAGTGGTCTGATGTCATTTCCTCTGAATCTTAAAGACAGTGTTTCCTGTTCGCCCCCGACCGCACTGCAAAAACACCGTAAGTTCCAGGATCTCTCTTAGGGGGGTGTCCCGCATGATGTCCGGTGTTGGGCCCCTCCCCTTTATTAACGAGCAAACCCCTCCCCCTGCTCCAGTCTGCAGCCGTGTGTCTGTGTTCTCTGTCCCACGGGCCTTCCAGAACACTCTCTGTCTGTGTGTTCTCTGTCCCACGGGCGTTCCAGAACACTCTGTTTGGTTCTCTTCCCCGGCCAAACCTCTCTGTGTGTTCTCTCTTCCGTGAACGTTCCAGAACATGCTCGGCCTGTGTGTGGAGGCAGTCTCTCACATAGGAAACAGTCATCCCAGCCGTGTGGGGTCTGTGGTCCTATGTGGAGACTGCAGACCTAAACCTGCTTGTCCCTGAGGATTCTGGGAGTTTAGATGGGTGTTTTCTAACCCTGACCCCTGAACTAGCCCTGCTCTGGGTGTGGTGGTGGTGCAGCCAGACGATCTTCTCAGCATGTTGCATGGGGTGCTGGCTTGTGTGTTGTCACTATGCTCAGCTGACCAGGTCAAGATAACCAGGACTATGTAGTCCTCCATATCAGGACTGTCCTGGTTCCTACGGGCCTCGGGCCAGAGTCCTGGTCAGTCCTGGTCATCTTGACCTCTCCAGCTGATCACACGAGCCAAGGTGAACACAACCACATCAGGTCGTCCCTGTGCTTTGTCCTGACCCTGTGTGCTGTGTGTCTCCTGACCCTGTGTGCTGTGTGCTGTTGTTCTACTGACTGTGGCTGTGTGGTGTGCTGTGTCTGCCCTGTGGGTGTGGTGTCTCCTGGCCCTGTGTGCGTGTGCTGTGTGTGTGTGTGTCCTGACCCTGTGTGCTGTGTGTGTGTGCTGTGTCCTGTGTGCTGTGTGCTGTTGGTGTCTCCTGGCCCTGTGTGCTGTGTGCTGTGTTGTGTGCTGTGTGCTGTGTGGTGGTGTGGTGTCACTGGTGTTGGGCGTCTCCCTCTAACACCTGGACCAGACCTCCGTCCTTCAGCCTGGTTCAGAGTCGTCTCGTCTCCTCAGGCATCTCTGTGGCTGTGGGTTGTACAACAGCAGGACTGTGAATGTGGTCTGACTCTGTGTCTCTCTCTTGCCTTGCAGGGGAAGGACTTGCCTCAAGGTGAGTGTTGTAGTTTAGGTCATGTTGAAGACATCTCGTTCACTCTTATTCCACCAGGCTGGACTGGGTGGTTGTGCCCCACCGTCGTGGCAAAGGGTTAGATACAAGCCAGTTTATGGAATCTCGTGTGTGTGTGTGTCCAGGACCAGGAACGGAGCGCCAAGGAGACAGGAGATGCAGTTTACCTGGCCAACCTGAACTCCAGTATGAGACAGACAGACAGACAGACAGACAGACAGACAGACAGACAGACAGACAGACAGACGACAGACAGGCTGTCCATCTGTACATTTTTCAGGAACTGTGTTTTCAATATCTGACAATGTAACGAGGTGTGTGTATGTGTGTTTGTCCCAGAATCCCTTCTACCAGACAGCTTGGAGGGCTTTGTGGTGAGTTGACCCTCTTCCTCTCAGCTGTAACCACACAGCAGCTCAGCTGATAAGCCCGTCCCCTCGGACCCCCCCCTGTCCTTGCCTTCATCCCCCGGTGTTGCTGTGTGTGTGCCCTCCAGGGGCCAAGGGCGACGGGGGCCTGAGGGGAGAGAAAGGAGAGAAGGGGGACGTGGGATTGACAGGTTCTCCAGGACTGCCTGGGAGGTCAGGCCTGGTGGTGAGTCATCAGCTTGTTGATTAATGATCAAATCTGTGAAAATAATAATAATCATTTTTTGGAACTGAAAACTCCTAACAAACGTCCCACTTTCTATTATTCCCCCTGCGTGTGTTTGCCCCTCTGTGTGTGTGTGTTTGCTCCTCTGTGTGTGTGTGTTTGCCCCCTGTGTGTGTGTGTGTGTGTATGTATGCTCCTTCAGGGTCCGAAGGTGAGTCAGTGCTGGGTCCTCCAGGTGACCTCGGGTCCCCAGGCCAGCAGGGGGCTCCTGGTTTAGGTCGGCCGGGCTCCCGAGGGCCCCCTGGCCCTGCCGGACCCCCAGGACCACCTCCTGTCTACGGAGCAGGTACTGAAACACCTGCCTTGTGTGTCTGTGTGTCTGTGTTTGTCTGTGTGTGTGTGTGTGTGTGGCTTGTTTAGTATCCAAACCTTGAGTCCTGTTTATATTTCATCAAGCTTGGTTGAACAGTATTTAATACATGCATAATAAATCAGATGAATCATGTCAAACTGGTGTTGCGTCCAGCTGTTAGCATCCCAGGCCCAACTGGACCCCCTGGCCCGCCTGGAGCACCTGGAGACACCAACCCGGTCAGACAACACACACACACACTTATATATTCACACACACGTACACTTATATATTCACACACACTTATAT